>BDDA01000202.1:40556-99625 GCA_001662385.1 Chlamydomonas asymmetrica | reverse complement strand
GGGGGGGGGGGGGGGGGGGGGGGGGCGAAACCGACCACCAGGCAACGGTACTGGTTGCCTCTTCCCCTCCTCGCCGCTTCGATGGTCCAGACACAAACATGCAGGGGGCAGGCTCCCAACTCCGCAAGAATTAAATATGGTGTGCGCTTCACGCCACAGAACTCATGTACACGGCAGGATGGACTGAGCCGCACTTGCAGATGCATAAGCCGCTCGCCTGGAAAAGGCTGGGTTGATTACAGTCATAGGGAATGGGACAATGGGTTGAGCCAGGACAGGCTTAAAGCATCATCGGCACACCGGCAGGCAAGGTGTGTGCCGATGGCAAGCAGTACGTGGCAAGAACTGCAAGCATGCTGGTCAGTCGCACAGGCCTCTATGGGCACCAAAGCCCAGGGCTCGTGCAATGGCAGGCGTCAAGTTCGAATCACGCGTGTCTAGAAAGGAGCTCTGGCAGGTCATGATGCAGAGCCGGCTGCCTGCAGCGGCTGCGGAAGCGTTCTAGAAACAGCACCAGCAGCAACGGCGCGGCCAGGCAATGCTGCCGCCTGCTGCGTTCCCTGCTGCGTTTCCTGCTGCGTCCGACTATCAGCGCCGCTGCAGGTGCCTGCGGGCACTGCTGCCCCGGGCGCCTTGCAGGCGGCGGGCGACGCGGGGAAAGGGGATGCAGCGCTGGTGCTGGTGCTGGCGCTGGTGCTGCAGGCGGTGGTGGTGGTGGTGGTGGCAGGGGAGGGGCGGTAGCTGTGCTTGGCGAGGATGGCCGCCACGCCGCCCCTCACGCTCTCCACCTCCACCTCCAGTTGCTCCACCACGCTGCGCACGCCGCGAGGACCTGCAAGCAGCGTACCGCCGCCGCTGCGAGCCGCAGGCGGCGCTGTGGAGGCCTGAGCGCCGCTGCCGGGCCGACCCACATCAGCAGCCGCCCCGGCGGCTATGCCAGAGGATGTCACTGTACTACTGCTGCTGCTGCCGACTCCTATGGACCCATTACGAGCCAGCGAGGCGGGCGTGAAGGCCGACGCCGTCGCTGACGGTGCTGCAGCCGTCCCTAAGAGTGATGCTGCGGAGGTGCTGGGGGCAGCGCAGGGCGAGGCCGCAAGCGCCTGCAGCCGCCCCGGGGATGCAGGCCGCAGCCGCCCGGGAGTGACCACCAGCGGCGCTAGGCTGGAGCTAGCCATGCCGCCGCTGCTCTCGCCCCCCGAACCAGGCCGAGACCGACTCAAGGGTGACCCACTTGCCAAGATGGCGGTGCCGGTGGCCGCCGTCCCTTGCAAGGCTGCATGCGGCACTGCGCCTGATGGTGCTGATGTTGAACCCCCCTCCAGCCGCGTGCTGGGCGAAACGCCCCGGATGGCAACACCCTCACTCCCACTACTGGATGCGGTCGGAAGGGAAGCGCGGGAGGCCGGCTGAAGCGGGGAGGCGGCGGCGGTGGTGATTGCGGTGGAAGCGGGCGTGTATGGCAGCTGGGATGAGGGGGGCGGCGGTGCTGGAGGCTGCTCGTTATCTCGTGGGGATGCGGACCCATCAGCGGTGGCGGGCGGCAGCGAGCCCCCGGAAGCGCGCAGCAGCCTATTGGCGGACGGCGGATGGGGCGGGAGGGTGCTTGATGAGGACAATGGCGAGGGGGGGGAAGCTGCGGCGGCGGTGAGGTTGGGTGCTCGGGCCGCTGGCCCTGCAAGCGCAGCCGCGCTTAAGGATGATTGCGGTGAGAGCGAGGTTGAGGCAGCCTGCACGCTGCTGCTGGTGCTGTTGAGGTTGCTGCTGCTGCTGGACGCTCCGCCCAACGCTTGCGGGTGGCCATGCGCGCTGCTGCCGCTACCAACCACCCCGTGGGGTGCAGGCTGCGACTGCGAGCTGCCCCCGTTCACACGGCCCGACGAGCCCGACCGACTCAGTGGCGCACTCGCTGCTGCAGAGGCAGTGGGTTTTGTTGGCCCGCCAGTGCTGAGACCCTTAGTGCTTGTGGCTGAGCTTGCGCTTGTGCCGGCATGCTGAGCAGGCGCTGCGCTGCGCGGGCGCGCATCCTCGTCAGCATGCACCACGAGCCGGTCAACGCATTGCCCGCCAGCGCCAACGGAAACCTGCACAACCACGGAGCCATGAGGCGCAATCACGCAGCCATCAGGTCATGAACTCATGATCAGCAGGCACAGGAGGCGCCAGCTGGGCCACCCAGGATTGCAGCAACGCACACCAACACCGCACATCAGCTGTAGGCCGCACCAGTGCTCGCAGTACCATCTAGATGATGACATGCCTGCACACGCGACCGTTCAGTCAAGACATTTTGATTGACCAGCGTTGACACATGTCAGTTGCTTGAAGGATTCGGGTTTCAGATTATGCATGCGTTATTGGCAAGGTGAGCGTGTGTGCGTGTCAGGGAGACGGCCGCACGGACCTCTTCAGCGCCCCGGCTGGCCTGCGCCATGCCCCGCAGCCGCAGCGCGCGCCCCGGTGCGGCCTCCGCCGCCGCGAACATGGCGCCCACGCGCGCCTCGTGCTCCACACGCGCCTCCTCCCCCGCCACCGCCACCGCCAGGCGTGCGCTGTAGTCCTTGAGCTCCGCCACGCTTGGGGGGGGCGCTGCGGCAGCCACCTGCCCCCGCACACGCACACCACACAGACCACGTTTACCACAGCCACCATTTCAGACCATCAGGGGGCATGCGTGCGGCTGCGGAGCGCGCCGCAGCGCGCGCCGTGCGTTGCATCCGCCCATACCGCGCTGCGTCGGCAGCAGCTGACAACTGACGATGCAACGACTGGGCGCTTGCCGCATCGATGAGCAGCATTGCAGCCCAGCCCGCAGGCCAGGCAGTTAGGCAAGACACGCCTACCTGGCCATCCACCCCACACAGCATCAGGACCACTGAACTCATCCATGAATGGCCTGATCGGCCAAGTGATGTCAAGTCAATCAATCAACATGTGCCTACCTGGATGTCAGCCTCCTGGTCCAACAAGCCCTGTGCGGAGGGAGGCCAGGGCAGAAGCAACACCACACACAGCTAAGGGCAAGCACAGTATAACGCCTTGTGGGGGCAGGGCAGACATGTGCAGGGGCTGTGCGGCCGCGTGCGTGCATGCGTGTGTGTGCAGGCGGATGCGCCGTGCACAGGCGGTGTGTGGTGTGGAGGCGGAAAGAGTGAGATGTGTGGGGCAGCGCATAAGGCACAGGCACGTGGTGCGGTTGACAGACTTCACCCATGCGCCGCCATGACATAACTCTCACATACGCCCCCAAGGTGCACCCGCATGAACCCCACAGACGTGCACTGTCTCCACCCCATACATATCCCCTGCACCCCATACATACCCCCTGTATACACACGATGCAAATGCACACATGCATTGCGAGCGCCACATGTATGCTTCCATTCCCTTTCTCCCCATTCCCCTTTCCCCCCTTTCTCCGCCGCTGGCCAGCAGCCCCCAGGCGCCACCTGCCTGCAGGTACTCTACGTCCTCCGCCAGCGCCGCGCGCTCCTCCTGGAGTGCTGCGCGCAGCATGTCGCGCACGCTGTCTATCGTGTACACGCTCAGCTTGTCCTGCGGCGCAGCGCAGCACAGCACAAAGCGAGGGCGCGGAACAAGCAAATCACCCGCGGCGCATGCTCAGCCGGTCAGCGCCCGCTGCTGGTTGTGCCAGCTGAGGCCTGGCGGAGGCTGGTGGCGGCAGCGGGTGCACCTAAAGCGCTGCCAACCACACGCCCATTCGCCTGAGGCTCATGTGATGCGGTAATGTGGTGATGCGATGCACTGTGACCACAGGTTGCGCCCGCGCGGGCGCGCACACACGCTGCACCTCCACGCAACCGCTGGCCTGAATGGCTGTACCGAACTCCTGGCACCCCAAATGCTGGAGCAGTGGCAACATGTCCAGATGCCTAATGGCAATGGGCTGCCTGTTGTTGCTGTCAATGCCCGCGGCCCACGAACGCTGCCCGCTGGAATGTGCATTCGCCGCCGCAGCACCAGCACACACGCGCCCGCACCTGCACCGATGCCACCACGCTGCTGGCATCCGTGTACTGCCCGCTGCTTGCGTTTGAGCTGGCGGTGGAGGGCCGTGAGCAGCGCGACGAGGAAGCGGCAGTCCCCGGCCGCGACCAGGCGCCGCCACCGCCCCCGGCACCGCCCGGCAGCGGCGCTGGCACCCCGGCACCGCCCACAGTGCGTGGCGGGAGGGACGAGGAGGAGGACGGCGGCCGCATCAGCGCCGAGGGCGGCCGCCCGCCGATGCTGACCCCTCCGCCGTTGTCCATCGCCTGAGCGCAGCAGCACCGTGCCGGTGTGCTTGTTGCGTGGCAGCGCCGCCAGGGCATGCACGCGAACGGTGACATTCGTGCGACCGGCTGACGCCAACGTGCTGAATGCATGCTGTGCCATCCAAGGACCCTGGAGTGGGTCAATGTGCATGGGTGTCAAGCCACCGCTGTTACTCATACTCACATGCCTGCGGGGGAGTGCGGTTGGGGAGTGCAGCAGCAACGCGTGCACGCCCTACGTTCACCCACGTCGAACAAGTGACAGTATGGTGCGCGCGTGTGTGCAGGCTCACCTGCATTGCTGGCACTGTGCTGGTTATGTAGTCGTAGACGGCTTTGTCGCGTTTGGTGTTCTTGGGCATGACCGCCTCGGGGTTGCGGTCCTTCACGCTGGACCCGCTGAAGGGCGACACGACAGCCTGGCGCTGCAGCTTCTCCAGGAGTATCCGTATCTCCGTCTCAGCCTGCAGACAACAGCTCGCATACCAGCCTCTGAGCCCTGGAATGCTGGCGTGGCTGGGCCTGCGTATGTATTGGTACACGGTGGGCATTAGGCGGGAAATGACAGGGCGTGACCCACCATTTGGCGCTGGGGGTTGCTGCATAGCTGCTGCCGAGCGAGCAGTTTTGAGTTGTCCAATTGGACGTCCCCCACAATGTCTGCGAACGCCGAAGCCTGCAGCAAGAGCGCAAGTGCAGCATGAGAGCTGGTTTGGGCGACACAAACGCAAACCTGACACACAGGGAGGCCAAATATTGGCAACAAATGCTCACCTCATCAAAGAGCGCTTGGTTTTCGTCCAGCAAGGTTCCGCCAATTGCTCGTCGCACCTTCACACCCCAGTGCGCCCAACGATGCACACATGTAAGCACATTTGAAGTATACACACAGAGGTACAGCATAAGTTGCACGTGTATATTGAAAATAAAGCAAAAACCAGGTGCGGGTGTTGCTACACGCACCTCATCCCTCTCGGCTGGGTTCAAGCGCTCACAAATGACTGTCCATAGCAGGCGTTGCACTACACGCAGCTGGTTAGCGCTGGAGTGGGTGGAGCCCGCTTCCATGCTTGCAGGCTCTCTGCAGCATCACATTTGCCTTCAGCGAATGTATGAGCAAGCAAGCCAGGTCAAAGGTGACGAGCAGCGACCTGCTCGTTTGGACGCACACCTTCAAAGCGTAGCAAGACACGTGGATGTCACTAGACAACTGTGTATGGCCAGGGTGTCCTATTGTTCTACTGCCCGCATTTTAATGCGCTGGGCAGACCCACATCATCGTAATGTTTCCGTGCCGCCACGTGCCACGGCTGCCCGTTGCGCGTATCATTTTGACCAATCAAGCTTTGTTCCTTTACACAACAGGCTGTGCTCCGGCTTACATATCCACCGGCAGACGCGTGCGACCGGCTTGTCCAATTTAGCTTGGTCATAATCTGTTGAAGACTGCCACATAAACTGCACATTCCGTCGCTTTGCCTGCTGCTCATGTTTTAGTTAGGTGACAGGAGGGTCTGGCAGTGGACTGGTCCAACACGCGACGCGCGATCTGGGAGTGCAGCTTGCAGACGCACCGTTTGCCATGTCAGAGGAGTGGGTGGCAACCCTCAAGGTCGCTGAGCTCAGGGATGAGCTCAAGAAGCGAGGCTTGCCTGCAGGTGGACTCAAAGCTGACTTGGCTGCCCGCCTGACAGAGGCCATCAAATCAGAGGTGTGCACAAAACAGACGACTGGCGTGCTGCTGACGCGTTGCACTGCCCTGGTCACAGCCGTGCGGTAGTTAAGGTTCTGACATCACACATTGAACTCGCTTTGTTTTGCAGGCGAGCGGTCCAAAGGAAGCCTCTCCAGAGGCACAGCAAGCGAAAGAGCCTGAGTCTGTGCCGGAACCAGCTCCTCAAGCATCACAGCCTGCTGCAGCTGAGGAGCCTACAGCACAGCCAGAACCTGAGCAGAAGCCATCTGAGGCAGCTCCTGCTCCTGCTCCCGTCGAGGTACCCCCAGATGCCGACCCGCCCCCGGCAAAGGAGCAGAAGACGCCAAAACCAGCTTCCACCCGCAAACCTGCCCCAAAACCCGCCACCCCACCACCCGCTGTTGACTATGAGGACGATCTGGGAACAGGCACTGTTGAGGACCTTCTGCAGGAGGAAGTGCTTGACTATGGGAACGATGATGATGACCAGGACGAGCTCGCACAACCGGAAGCGAAGGAGCAGCCTGAGCCTGAGCCCCAGGCAGAGCCCCTGTCCAAGGGCAAGGCGACCAGGTCCACACGCGGCAGCAAGGGAGCGGCGGAAGCGCAGCCTGCGGCCAAGACAGAGCCACCCAAGAGCACCAGCAAGCGCGGCAGGGCGCAGCCGCTCACGCCTGCCAAGGCAGAGGACAAGGAGCAAGCAGAAAAGCCCAGCAGCGGTGCAGAGGTTGTAGAGGAGGAGGCAGTGAAGCAGGCTCCCCCCGCTAAGGAGCCAGAGGCGGCCGCCCCAGCCAGCACCGAGAAGCCCCTGCCAACGGCCGCTGCCGTGAGCGAGACAACGCAAGCGGCCGTCGCCAGCGAGGCTGCGCCTGCACCTGCTCCTGCTCCTGCTCCAGCAGGCAGGCGCAAGGGTGCGCCGCTGACCTTTGCTCCCTCGGAGAAAGCGCAGCCTTCACCCAAAGAGCCTGCTGCGCCTTCGCAGCCGGGCACAGCAGCCGGGTCCGTACCGACAGACGCGGCAACAGCACCAGCGCCCAAGGACGCCAGCGGTGCTCCAGAACCTGAAGCCGCGGGCGGGGCGGCAGCCGCGCAGCGGCCGCCCAAGCTCCAAAAGCTAGAGTCTGGGCTCGCTCGTCGCCTGTCCGTCACCTCCCCCTCAGCGGCCGCGGCCGCGGCTGCTGCGGCGTCAGCCGGCCGTGGGCTTGGGCGGACGCCCTCCTTGACGGGACCCGCTGGTACACCCGCCGCCAACGCACCACCGCTGCCCTCAGGGCCCCCAACTCGTGCCCTGCTAATCGAGGGCTTTGTGCGCCCCTTCACCGAGAACAATCTCAAGGCGCTCCTCAAGGAAACCGGCACCGTGGTAAACATGTGGATGCCCTCGATTAAGACGCACTGTCTTGTGGTGTTTGAAACGGAGGCAGAGGCCGAGGCCACCCTGAAGGCCACCCACCACCTCCAGTGGCCCCCGGGGAACAACTGCCACCTCAAGCCGCAGTACGTCGACCCCGCCGACGCTCTAGCGGACATCGAGGCAGGGCAGAGCGGACGCACGCTGCCATCGCCAAAGCCTGCCGCGACATCAGCAGCGGCTGCAGCGGCAGCGAAGGCTGCTACCAAGGCTGCCGCGGCTGACGCAGCGGCAGGCGACGACACCGCGAACGGCCCTGCAGCGGGGCCCGCTGATGGTAAGCCAGGCGCTGCCGCCCCCGCTGCTGCAGCCGGCGGCGATAAGGCGCCGGTGGTGGTGCGTAAGAACACGCTAAATCAGGCTCTCAAGGCGGCCGCCGCGGACGCTGCCGCCGCCATGCCGCTCTCCGAGAAGCGCAGCGGCCTGCTGGAGGCGGCGGCGTCCCGCAAGCGCCCGGCTGGCGAGGATGCGGGCGCCGCTGATGCGGGCGTGGGCGCGGGTCCCGGGCCGTCGCGGGCAGCTGCGGCCGCGCCGGTGGACCGGGTTGACGACTCGGTCAAGTCGCTGGACGACCTGTTCCGTAAGACCAAGACCAAGCCCGCGCTGTACTGGCTGCCGCTGACCGACGAGGAGGTGGGCTGCAGTACAGAGCTCCGCAATCGCAAATGCTGATTTGCATATGCTGCGCATGCGCATGTATGAAGCGCACAGGGCACCAATCACTGTGCTCGGGTGGGAACCTTAGCAGTTCTCCACACGCCCCTTTGGCGAGGTGGTGTGCGAGGGCGCATTCAGCGCTCGCTGTTGCAAATACCACATTGGTGTGCTTGCATGCGCACAAGGCCATCTCGTGTTGCCTACATGTGTGTGCTTTTAGATTCTGTGGGGCCATGCAGTGTGCATGTGCATTAGGTAGTGACTGCAGCTGACAGATGCGAAACGGCTGGGCTGTTATGTGCGTGTTTGGAAGTTGGGAGTTATTTGCTTCCTGTGAGGCCACGCAGTGCACCTTCCCGTGGGGCCATGCAGTGTGTATGCGCCTGAGGATAGAAACATGCGTGCCTGCGTGATGTGGCTGCATGCGTGTCCATGTGTGTCGTGCGTGATGTGTGCAGGTGGAGGAGCGCCGCAAGCAGCAGGAAAAGCAGGAGGCGGAGGAGCAGGCGGCTGCACGGCGGCAAGCGGAGCAGCAGCAGCAGCAGCAGCAGCCCCCCGGCCTGCCACCACCGCCTGCGCTGCCCCCGCCGCCCTCGCGGCGCAGCGACGAGGGCGCCGGGAAAGAGCGGGATAGGAATGGCGCGCGTGACAGGGACAGAGACAGGGGCAGGGAGAAGGGGAGCAACGACAAGAGCAATGGCGCGGTCAGGGACAAGGATAAGGACAGGGAGGGATTTGAGCGAGACAGCGCACGGCGGCGCGATGACACCCGACGAAGCCGCTACTGAAGGCTGCTTGCTGATTTTGGCTCCAGGGCGCGTCTGGATGCAGTGTTGCCGCATGGCAGACGCGCACGCAGCACAAAGCGTAATAGAACTGGTGGCACGTGCAGCTCGAGGTGTGGTGCATTCAGGCATTGCACCGTGTGGGTCATTGCTGCATCGGGCGTGCGCACGGCAGACGGGGCCCCACCGTGCCAGCTTGCCTAGTTCTTGAAGCAAGTGCACATGTGCCATGAATGACTGATGAGAGGTGACTTCACTGGACTGCACACCGTTCTCGTTGCATGATCATGTAAGCCCTCCAAGAGTAACACGCGCCTGTACGGCCAGTCGTCTGGGTGTATGGACGCATAGCACCGCCACCGGTCATGGTCGCGGCAGCTCCTGAACGACTGTGTGCTTGATCCCTCGAACGATATATCTCGTACCATTGTCACCGCTGGCGGCACCCGCATGTGCGTGTCACCCACCAGACGCAGGCAGGCGCGGGGGTGCAATCACGGCTGCGTTGTGTTGTATCGTCCTCCTGCGCTTGTGAACGCGAGGCTGTGGGCAATGTGCTGGGAGCGCCACACGCCATGCAGGGCAGGTGTGACAAAGCCGTGAAGCGTAGCCGCGAGTGCATGACGTAGGGAGGGTCCAGGAGCAGGGTGCTGGTAGAAGGGTGCTAATTTGCAACTTACCGGCAGCATGGCCAAGCACGTTGTTGGCACCGCCCTTTTGCGTTGGGTTTGGCTCAGCAACTGTGGCAGTATCGCCTGCCGACAGCAGCAGCCGGCAGGCCCGCACAGCGCCCCCGCACCGCATGCGATGCGGTCTGAGCAGCGGGGCGCCTCAAGACTTGCTGTTGTGTGAGGGAGACCGGGAGCTTGGGCTGAACCCAGGATCAGGTAGAAGCGCAGGAAAACTAGAGGAGGTACGGTGCGCTGCATGCCGCCTGTGTACAGCAGCAGCAGTAGTCCTAAGGCAGCGTCTGGCGCACCTCTCAAGGCTGCTTGCAGCTGCATGTGAAGGTGTAACCCAACTCCTCTTGCTTGCATCCAGGCGGTCCACGCGTGCATCCAGCGGGCTCCAGCGGCTCTGCGGCGGGTGAAAGCGCTCGTGGCTTTTCAGCGCGCTTGCATCGTCTGCGAGCAATGCAGGCGGGAGGGCGGTTGCAGCGCACATGCATTGACAGTGTGTGTTCAAGTATTTTGACAGTGTGTGTGTGCAGGACAGGCACAAAGGTGACCACCTGCCAGTCAGTACGGCAAATTGTGCGGCGTATGCAACCTCGGATCATGGCGAAAGCGCCAACCCTCTCATATGCTGGCCAGTCAATCACTATCGTTGCCACCGTCATTGTCTCTCAAATGTTGCGTGCTTGCATGTCACTAGGGTTGCAGCACACAGGGAATGTCAGACAATGTTGATTTGCCGGACTGCACACACAGTCACGCACCCTCAACGCCCGGCACCACTAGCGCCACTGCCACCACTGCCATGGTGTGCACAGACGGCTCGCAAGTTGCCCCTGATGCTTGGTGGGACGGAGAGTGGGCGGGTTGCGTGGGCATTAGATGCAGTCCTAGATGCAACTCACTTGCTTATGCATGCACTACATACGGGAGCATTGGTTTGGGTTTGCTTCTCAGTGTCACATTCAGCCTTGCCACCTATCCAATGCTAAACTCACCTGCTTGATTCCCTTCCGTTGGGAATCAAGCGAAACATGCAGGGACGTCGTGCGGGGCGTAGAGGCAAGCTGGGTAGGCCAGCAGAGGCACAGACATGCAGGCACATGTTGCGTGCGCACTGATCGCAGCAGCTCAGCACACCAGCATGGGTGGCCGACTGACCTCTCACGTGTGCTGTTCCGCGCTGCGTACTGAATGCTGCTTCTTGTAGGTTGGCCAATGGGAGTGCATGTGTCCCTGAGGGAGGCCTGAGAGAGAGCGGGAGGGAGATTACACACCCAGACCAGTGTAGCCAGAGGCTCAGACCGGCGCAGCGCATCAAGAGAACCTGAGGGTTACCTGAGCATATCTGCATGCTGTCCGAATGTCCTCCTTGCTGCCTCACGTTTTCACCGTGTTCACATGAAACTTCCTCCTGCTTTGAGGCACTGATGCAATGTCAGGATGTGTTTGTTGCTTCTGACATGCTTGCATGCTATACAGGATTACAGGCGAGATGCTTGTCAGGTTGGCTCGCCTCGTGAGTGCGTGTGTTGTTGCAAACTACAAGGCCACCCGTGCCACAACCGCATGGTCACATGTCCACCGTACCACACAACGGAAGCATGGCCCCACGGGAATCACACAGCATGCCCCTTGGGCGCTCTCTCTGACACAACGGAAGCGCCACCATGCAAGCGTGCTGCTGTCCTGCACACGCAACCAAGGCGCACAAGACACATGCATGAATGCTCGCTACTGGACTGCACACCAGACCGCAGTGGCTGCTGCAGCTGCCGTATGTCAACAGGGCACCACTGCTAGCGGTTGGGGCTAACAAAAGCGCACTCCCACTTCGCTTGGGCGACCTGGTTGCTGGCACTGCCTTGCGTGACCAGTCATGTGGATCCAGAGCACGTGTAAACGCAGAACAAACGCCACGCCCGTCTGAATTCAGGTGCGCCAGTATGCAGCATGCACTGCGCATGTGCGTGTGAGCTCGTGCATATCAGCACATCTAACTTGTGGACAACCAAGAAGCCATGGAGGGACATGGAGGGACAAAGAGTCAGGGTTTGAAATCCCAGGCAGATAGTGTGTGAAGGCTCAGGGCTAGGCAAGACGTCATCATGGCCGCTGTGCAGTGCAGGTAGGAGTCGAGAGTGGTGCAATGAGCACAAAACGTCACACAGCATGGCATGGAGAGCAGGTTCACTTTTCTGAATGCCCAGTCTCCAGTGCAGCACTGGAGACCACTGTGCATGCCCACACCTGCCTATGGTCAACACTTCTGGGCGTGCAGTACACGCAGTGCAGTACCTACATCAAAGGTTGAGAGTGCAGGTAGTTTACATTTGGTGGCTTGGATTTGGAAACCTTTCATGAAGCCACATAGACCGATGTATAGCAGATAAACCCTGAAAGAGCCGTTATGCTGCCCAGCTTATCTTGCAACAACACATAAAGAAACTGCACATTAAAGTACGGCCTTGCGCGCAGCAGCTGCAGTGTTCCCCTGTCAGCCACAGCTTGTCAGCACTGGTGGGTGGACTGGATGAGCCACTGAGCGGAGGGCGTGCACGGAATGAAGGACGCCTCCGATACACCGCTGCTGGGCGATGAGGAGACAGCTCTCAAGGTACGGAAGCAGCGCGCTTGCTCCAAGCCAGTTGCAAAAGCAGTTGTCTTGACAAGAACAACCTGAGCATCAGGACACCAATGCACACTGTGTGCTCAACGCATTAAGTTGCATGTGCCGCACTGTGCTTTCAAGGCTAGCTTGCTGGTTGCGTTGTCGTTTCAGGACCGCCCGGTGTCGGGGTCCCAAAAAGGGGGGCTTGTCAGACCACGCCAGCAGACCGCTTTGTTCATGGCGCTTGCATGCGGGTAAGAGTTGTGGCTGCTAATGTGCGCAGTCTGACTGTCACCAAACGTAGCTGCCGGTCTGCAGCAACAAACCAGTCAGCTTTATCGGTGATGCGCAGGTCCATCCTCAGTGCAATAGGCTTTTCAACACTGCAGGAGAAGGTGTTCAACATAGAGGGTTTCACGTATGGCGGGTGGATGACCTTTGTGACCTACGTCACCTATGCGTCTTGCGGCTTGATGGAAACAATCATCACAGGAAACTGGGAGCGACATGGGAGCCTCAAGGTCGGCACAACTGTGCACTCTTAGCCCTCTGCACCCTCCCTGCGTACTTTGGCACGGTCCGACTCATGCTGCACACCTGTTGCTCTTGAGTCTGCAGCGCGTGCAACGAACGCTAAGCCCAATGCTTTCGTCACGCTGCAGGATTACTTCTTGATTTCCAACTTGGCGATGGCAGGGACAATATTCACAAACTGGGCGCTCAACTTCCTCAACTACACGACACGCATTGTGTTTAAATCGAGCCGCGTCATACCAGTCATGGCGTTTCGAACGCTGGTGGTGGGACAGCGCTACTCTGCCTTCCAGTATGGCGCTGGGTTAGTGCTGGTTGCAGGAATAACGTTGTTCACCATGGGGGACGCGGACGCCCTCCCGAACTTCAGTTTCGTTGGGATAGCGCTGATATCAGCCGCGCTGGTGAGTGCTTCGTCCTGCAGCTGACAGCACGTTGCGCACATGCTCATGGCCAATGCAACCAGCGGGGCTGTCACATGAGCAATGCACTGCTTGCGATGCGTGCACACACGCATAAATACATTGAGCATTTCAGCTGCGTAACATCGAGCAGTGTATACCGGATGCACGCAACTCCCACACAGGTGTGTGACGCGCTCACGGCTAACCTGGAGGAGCGCCAGTTCTTCAAAATCAAGGTGCCAGCTACGCATGCGGAAATCATGACGTACCTGAGCCTCTTCGCCGCAGCCGAATCGTTCGTGGTGCTGATTTGCACAGGTAGGGCAAACCAATAGTGAGCGCCAGCAGCGTGGGACCACAGACATACTAGTGCAACTCACCGTATTGCGAGCGGCCTCCCCACCCCTTTCAACACCTCGGGGCAACGCAACTGGCGCGTCGCCCCTCCACCTTTTGAGCCGTTTTAGCCGTGTGACCGCGTGTCCCCCCTGCAGGCGAGGCGTGGCCTGCCGTGCGGCACTCGATGGCATATGTGGAGACGGTGCCCACCATCTGCGCGTTCAGCGTGCTGGGCTACGTCACGGTCTCGCTCATCCTCACCATCATCAAGCACTTTGGCGCGACCAACGCGGAGATCGTCAAGAGCATGCGCAAGGTCTGCCAGGTGCGTGCGAGTGCAGGGGGATAGCAGCATCACTGCTGCGAGTTGAAATGCTTGCACTGGGTGCGTGGCGCCGCAGCGTATGGTACAGGATACGCAAGGGCCAAGGGATCACACCCACTGTAGGCGCGCGCCGTGACACCGGTGGTGGAAGTGTGCAGCGTTGGATGCCGGCGAGGCGTTCAATTGGCAGCCCATGAGGCCATGACCCACATGGAGGCAGGGGCGGAGGGGAGGATGCGCACACAACATGGCACTGCATGGAGCCACAAGCGCATCCTCCGCTTGTTCATGACACAGATTCATTTTACCAGCGGTTGACCCAAATTCCGTTCAATGCCTCAAGCACATGCACATGCATATCAAGCGCATGCACATCAAGCACATGCACATCAATGCTCGGATGGTATGAAATTCGACCAACATGTTGTGCAGTATTGTAGTCGTCCAAGGAAGCTGCCCAGGCAGTACTGCCCGTGTGCCGCACGATTCAGCGCCACCCTGTTGCACCCTGCGACCCCCAGCAGCTCACCGCTGCGTGCGTTGACATGTGCCCAACAAAGTAACAAGCCTTGCAGCCAAGCGACACCGCAACAAACGCGTGCCCTGGCTGGCGCTGCACACTGACAGGTGGTGGCCAGCTTCCTCATGTTCCCCAAGCCGCTCAGCTGGAAGTACGTGCTGGGCGGGCTGCTAGTGGGCGTCGCGCTGTACTACATGCAGCGCGTGGGCAAGAAGCCGCTGGAGCCGCACGCCAAGGACAAGGACAAGGAGGCGGCGGACAAGGAGGCGGCAGGCGGGGGGGACCCGGGCGCGCGCTCGGATTAGCTAGCGCAGCTGCCGCAAGGAACATGCGGGGGGGTGGGGGCACACCGCGCCACCGCAGCAAGCGGCTTGGGGTGGTGCCTGGTTCTTTGGGATATGGGTTAGCTCGGAGACGTAGGCAATGTGCTTGTATGCATGCGTGCGCTGGGGACACGGCGATGCATGTCTCGGGAGACACCTGCGAAATGCGTGCGCTGTTAGCGCTTCAGTTGGCGCAGCCAGAGGTCAGCACGGCTGAGGGCATGCGCTGGGTGGCTGAGGGCTAGGTCATAGCGCGAGGAGCAGGCGGTAGGAAAGCGAGCAGGTGCGCTTCGGCACGGCAATGGGGCATTGCCCAAACACACCGCATGCTTGCATGTGCCATTCTCGCTGGGTGATAGGGCGCTGCGCTCTTGGTGCGTGCGTGCGTGCGTGCGTGCGTGTTGCACCTGGGAACCAAATGACCCAGACCCGCTAGTGAACAACGGGCAGGAATGTTCACTGTTGGACGCGATTCATGAACAACGACCATAGCACCATATATTGCCCCACCAGCTGGCAAGTGGTGCTGTGCAGAATGCGAAACTGTAATGCAGACTGCCGCCGGCGGTAAAGGCGCTGTTGCCACCTGAGTGCACGCGTCAGCTTGGACACGGCTGCATGCACAGCAGCACACGGTTGTTCTTGCGATGGGTGCTTCTGCAGTGTAAGGCGAGCATGCATGTTCACGGTGAAGCTATCGTGAATACGACACGTTTCAGCCCAATCGCCCCAAGGCTGGCGACGCCTGGTGTGGTGCAACACAGCACAGGTCGCACCACATCCATGCATGAAGGAGCAAAATGTGTGAAGCGCATGCTCAAAGAGCAGCATTCAGCAAGCGCTTATGCGCTAACTGGCTGTGGAAGACAAATGCTGAAATGCACTGCATGAAGTGTTGCCCACGCACCTGCGGTAAACAGCGCCTCTCACATCACTGGACATCACTGGACATCACTGGACATACCGCAGTGGATACGAACACAGGCCTGCATAGCGGCTGCTGACGCGATCGCGAGTATGCAAGGTGCAGGTTGCGATTTATGAAATGGCTTCACATCCTGCGCCATGTAAGTGAAGCCATGGAGTGGCTTCATATCCACTCCATGGCTTGGAGTGGTGGCCCTCGCTACCGCTGGCTGGTCACCATCAGCCGAGGGATCCCCATTTCACCATGCACAGTATTGCACACAGTGCACCATCACACCAGTGACAATATGGCACATCAACGCTGTTGGAATGTGCAGTGTGCGCCGTGCGCCCTGTGCAGCCACTGAACTTTACTGTTGGCATATGTATATGAAGGAGGTCCTGTGCATGAGCAGTCGTTGCACCAAGACACCGTTGCTTTGAGGGGTGCACGCCCACGGTGCACACCAGTCCGCCACACTAGCGGTCGTATATGGTGTTGGTCAGGCAGGCAGCTACGTGCTTGTTGGACGTGAAGCACGCTGGAAGGATGATAGGGAGGCAAGGTGGCTCGGACGCTGAAGTGCTTGCAAATTGCGGTTGACCAACAGCAGCTTGCAACACGCCTTGCACATTGAAGTCATAGCGATTGAAACCTCTCTGCAAGTCAGATTGAAGGGTGAGGTTGTCAAGGCCGTGTCTGCTGCTGCGCACTTGGGTTGCGCACGCCTCAGCGTCAAAGCAGAGGGGCGCAACTGCCACGCAGTTGCGTGCGGAAGTTTGGAGCGGCCTGGCGTGAGAAGTGGTGCACATACAGTCTTGACATGGAAGGGCACCTTGGAGCCCACTTGTCAACATGCAGCAGAGCGCTCCAAAACGGAGCGTTTGGGTCGTTGCGTGGGTCGGTCCTCCCAAAACGGGGTTAGGACCCTGCTTCCCCCGGGAGGGACAAAGGTGCAAACGGCGAGATTAGGCCTCTGAGAATGTAGCTTTCAGAGAGCGCGTTGCGCACAAGCATGAAGCATGTTGGCGGGCAAGCAAAATGCTTTTGGTTGACCCACGAAACCGGCTGAAAATAAAAGCTTGCGGGCCACAACGCATTCAGAAAATAGCTCTGCACACCGACCGCGATAGGCAACGTTCCTACTTCCGCACAGGTATTGATATGGAGACAATGTCTTTCTTTCCTGGACATGCTCCGCCCTACGGGCATGCAAACACCGACTGGTTTGGCCTGCAGTCAGCCTACAACGGCCACAGCGCGTATGGCTCACAATACAGCGGGCACCGCCATCAGCAGCGGGGTTGGCAAGGGCGCGGCGCAAAGCAAGGGCATCGAGGCCCTCAGTGGGGTGTCAAGAAGTTCCACGCCCGCTCTGGAAGCCACTGTGACCTACAGAAGCTCCGCACTGACAACGCTGACCAGACGGCCAAGCACTACTCCAAGTTCTCTGCTGGGAAAACAGGTAAACACGGTCGCCAGCAGGATTTGGCTGGAGCAAACAGCAACTTTGGGTTCCTGGGCAGGGGTTTTTCACGTCGCTCTTTGCCGCCACGCGCGCTGAACCGCCTGGTTCCCCTTCCTTGTGCTTGTCCACCGGAAGGCACTCCGCGAACGATGCCTCCAGCGCCGGAGAACTGCAACGCCTTCCTGGCAAGGCCCACAACAGGTAAGCAAGAGATTCGAGGGAACGCCAAGACCATCCCCGTGGTTGGGGCGTTAGTTGACAGCAGTCTGTCTCCTTTTGGTCACTACAACGTTGTTTTCACTTCACTTGCCTAGTCACAAATGCTTTTGACAGGCCTGCAGGGCGTGACGTGTCGCACGAGCACACGCACGGTCGTGAAGGTTGCTCTTTGCCAAGAGTGTTTTGTGGACCCTACTACCACAGGTGTGTAACATGTGCCTTTTATCCTGCTTTCGCTTCTTTCCATGCAGACTCCCGCCTCTCGCCAGCTGAGACGGGCACAGGCTTTCACTTCGTCACCCCGTCAAATACGCTTGCCCCAACCACTTCCCAAGGTTTCTGGAAGAACTCGTTCTCCACGGTTGACAAGGAGGCTGCTGAGCTGGGGAGCGTGGCTGGATACGACATGTATGGCAGCAACCAGTATCTGATTGCTGCACGCCTTGGTGGTGCTTCGGACGAGGACGACAACGATGGCTTCTCCAGTGCCTCTGAGGACGAGTGCGAGCTTCAAGAACCTGGGACTTCGGGCCCCACAGCCAGGGCAGTCGTGGAGGAGCAGGCAAGTGCATACATGCTTGTCCAATGACCAGTGCTGATCTTTTCATCGCTGGCCCTTCGTATTCTGAGACTCGTACTTTTGAGGTTTGTTTGATTGGTCAAACCCCCTGTGGTAGTGTACCTGACCGATGCTGGTGTGGCTCTTTGTGTGCAGGCGGCACGTATCGCAGAGCTGGAGGAGCGGAATTTGAACCTTCAGGAGCGCGTTTTCCTCCTTGAGCAGCAACTTGCTGAGCTGAAGTCTGACAACCGGAAGAACTCCTCGTCGACTGCTGCAAGCGAGCACAGTAGCCACTCTTCAGACGATGACTGCGGGCAAGACCATGATGACCGAGACGCAGAGCAAGCACCGCAGCAGAGCTGATTTCCTGCCCTGCTGCAGCATATGCCCTGGTTCTGTGATCCTGGTGCACCTTGCACTGTGTAGCTGCGTGCACTGTGCGTGCCCGCGTTTGTATGCTGTTTCAGCTTCCGTCAGCCGCTCGCTGGGCGCCTTACGCTGCACATCAAGCCAGTGACACTCCTCGCGCTGTCTTGGTGGAGCTGGTGTGCGTCTCAGCCCGCTGGCAGGACATGGTCGCGAGGTGAGATGAGCAGAGTTCGCTTGCGCACCTTGTGACGGAGGGCCGCTTAGCTGTTGTTGACGTTGGCAGGTGCTGTTGTTAAGTGCCTGCCATCAAGGCTCAAGCAGGCTTGCCATGTGCCCATGTTCTGTCCCTGTGGCCCAGAACCTCTGGTGCTGCCCGGCCTCAGCGAAAAGGGGCTGCGGTCCAGCGCAGAGGCGCCCGACTCACGGTCCCGCCCCACTGCTGGTATGTACGGTGCACCATCACACAGCCCCTGCTCCCTGTTCAGTGCTTTCGCTTGTTGGAGGGCTCTGTCGCCTACCACCTTGCATCGCGTTGGTAGTGAGTAGGGCACGAACTGGCTGCTCGGCTTCAGCACCTGTACTTGCCAGAGTTTGTACCAATAGTCTGTCGCAACGGGAATTTTGAACTTGGAACTCAATCTGCTTTACCCTGCTGTGCCACTTGTACACAGCACAACCTGGCAGAACTCTTCCACAGCTGCGCATCCTCCGAGCGCTGCTTGGGATGTGTTGGTGAGGCGCTGCATTGTATATTATCCTGACTTGGGACACAGATAGGTACTGTTGGTGAACACAGTTATTCTTCCTGCAACATCCATCGCAGTGCATGGCCCATACGTGCTTCCTCAAGCCCACGCGTCAACCACCATGCGTTTTGCACATGCCCAGATACAACAGAGTATTACAGTGTAAATGTCTTGCGTCGCTTGGAAGGTGAGCTACTTCGCTGCGCCGTGCCCGGCCCAACTCTTCCAGGATGGCTTTCAGGGGTGTTAGGTGCTAGATGGGTGTGCAAGTCACCTGGTCAGTATGATCCTTCTTCCAAGCAATGGTGTTGCAAGCTGTGTGAGACAGTACTGACTGCAAGGTTACGGTTGATGGAAAAAGAGTACTGTATTATACACTTCAGCCTTGCGGGCGATTGCAGGTCGGCGCAACAGGCGGATCACGCGCGAGCCTTTCAGCTTGAGTACTAAGTGCTCACACGGTAAGATGATACATAGAATACAAAGTTGTCCTGTGGAAGTGCGTGTCGATGTGTGTAGGCAGCCTACCTGGCCTGTATATATTATTCTGAATTCATCATCACTCAATTAACTACACAGTCAACCGCGCATTCGCCAGTAGGTCTGGTCGATGTCTGCAATGAGCCTGGGGTCATCCAAGAACTTCACGTGCTCCACGCACCAGCTGTCTTTGAGCGGGCCTTCCACTTGCCTGTAAAAAAACCAGACATGTGTTACTTGGACGCTGCTTCTACTGTTCCCAGTGTAACCAACCTCAGTCACATCTCCTGTCCCCTGCCTCGTGTGATGTGCAAAAGCAACAAGGCCAGCAGGGCAGGTACTGGCAAGCTTATTGGGTGTGCATGCAGGACACATGTGTGTGTGCAACTCAAGTGAGGCAGGTACTGGCACGCTCAGTGGGTCTGCATGCAGGTATGTCAACAGGCAATGAGCCAATGACTCACCGGCCCAAAATGTAGCAGTATACGATCCGAGCTGAAATTGCATCAGGCAGCAAACGGCATGAAGTCATCACATGGAGTCAGGCACAACATCACAGCGGACAGCGTAGCACAGACATGTGACCTCCAGTGATGCGCAGCGTGAAATGCAATCTGCACGGTTTTACTGTATACACTGACTGTGTTTGTGTAGGCTGCGCGCAAGGAGTCAAGGGACAGCTCTCCCTTGAAATGGGAACAGAACAGCTGTTGCATACAAAGCAGCACCCCAGCACATCGGCGCCCCCAGTTCTGCCATAAGTGTTGCTCAATGCAGGCATGTGCTGAGTACAGCTTGCTGGGGTATGGACCGTGAGTCAGCACGCGCTGAAGCTGCATGGTTGCGCGAACATGCACATGCATATGTTGGCCACGCCGCCCAGGGGTTGAGCACGCTTGCTTACCCCCTGACGCGGCGGTGCATGCCACCAGCTCCAGGTAGGTGTTGGCGGAGTTCTGGCAGCGCCGGATGGTGGTGGTGCTGAGGTGCCCGTACAGCATGGCGTAGCGCTTGTGGTCGCGCACCGCTGCCGAAAAGCGCTGCGTGGAGCTGCCAAACAGCGCCTGGCTGGCGGGGCTGAGCAGGCTGTAGGGGGTGGTGAGGTCGCGCTCCCTGCATGCGACCAGCAGGGGCGGGCAGCGCGGGCGCACATGTGACCAGCGGGGGCATGACGTGGTGTTTGGGCAGGGCATGAACAGCTGGATGTGCGCAACCATGTTGCATGCAGGTAATTGCTCCCCACACCAACTCAAGCAGCCGCGCATAACCACTATAAAGCCTGCTGCATGCACCAAGCGCGTAAAACAGAGTTCGACGTTTCCTGTATAGCACGTGCGGACTGCAGAACAGTACCGCAACACACACGGGGCATTGATCTGTATCTCGGGGTACATCTGCCTTGGCAGTACTGACAAAAGTGATCGCCGTGCAGCACTGGCATGCAGTGGCATGCAGTGGCATGCAGTGGGACAGCGAGCTCCGTGGTAGTGCTGGTGTGTGGAGGGCCGGGGGGCGCGGGGCCCGGGGGGGGGCGGGCAGGGCAGTGGCTCACCTCATGGCGGCCAGGCTGGCCGCCACCACCGCCTCTGGAGGGAACTCGGGGCTGGGCAGCGATGGAAGGTCAGGCATCGCTGGCTCTCCGCGACACGACGCCAGGCGCCATATCAGGTCCTCACCGCCTGACACGTCGGCGGCGCTGCTGGCACCGGTGCCACCGCCGCTACCCGCACCTGCGCTTGAGGCTGCGCCTGCAGGCGCTGCAGGCGGCTCTGGCGGCGACACGGCGGCGCCGGAGCTGCGCCACGTGCTGCGCCAGTCTGCGCTGTCAAAGCCGCTGCTGCGATCAGCAGCGCTGGTGGTGCTGGTGGTGCTTGCGTTGCCGCTGGCGTCGATGGTGATGCTGATGTCGCTGTAAGCGCCATAGCCCATGTCGGGCTCAGGGCCCCCCTGGCCCAGCTGGGCAGGCCCCTGGCTGGTGGCGGGGCCGGTGTGTGGGCCGGGCGGTGCTGGTGGCGGGGGCGGTGGCGGGGTGATGCCTGTGAGGGTGAAGGTGAGCACGCACTCCTCGCCAGACGCGCTAGTGAGCGCCACACGCTGCAGGTAGGTGGTGGGGCTGACCAGCAGACCGCTCAGCGCCTGCGCCCCCCGCAGCCACACAGACACGCACTCAAATAACTCTAATCACACGCACACCCAGCGATCAGGTGACACGTCGCCAGAGGTGCAGTTTCTACAGCAGGCAGTGTGGCGGATTTGATGGCTGGCACACATGCCCAGGTGCAAATCTCAGTCGGTTCTCAACAGCTGCAGGTGCACGCATGCACAGCAGTGATGCTCGTTGTCGTCACCTTTCTTCTAGGCTGAACCAGTTGCAGCATCCATGCGCATACCACCTTGGCAGCCATGCGCCCATGCACGCTCCACACGCTGTACTGTCATGTGGCCCGTTCATAACCCCCCACTAACGCCCGTTCCGTCCACCGCAGCCGCTGTGTCTTACATACATCACCGCGCCTGCAGGCCCCCCACCCACATGCATCCAGATGGACCACAGCCATCCATGTGCATGCGTAAGCTCAAGGGGGGGGGGAAAGGGCGGGCGTGTGGGTCAGTGGTGCGCACCTCCCCTCGCCTGCATGCGGGAAGCACACTGCATGGCCCCACGGGAAGCGAACAATTCCTAACTCACCTGCATGCGTGCGGGCGCTGACAGCACCAGGTTGCGCAGCGCGTATGAGTCCAGGAAGTGGTGGTCGGGGCGCTCCAGCAGCATGTTGGCGATGATGTCCTCAAAGGGGGTCATCACGGTGCCGCTACAGGGGGTGGGGGGGCATCCAGGGGGGTGTGGGGGGTCATGCAACACAGGCAGAGATACCAGGCTTTCAACTGCAGGTAGTGATGCATGCATGCCAGTCACATGCGGTGGTGATGCATTCGTTTGCTAGCGTGGCATGCAGCGCTGGGAATTCCCCATCGCCTGTTGGTGTGCGCGGCTACGCATGATTGCACCAAACACACGGCAGGTGGCATCACTTGCCCAGTCATCCCCCTGCAGGCCTGCAAGGCCACTGGGTGTCAAGTCAATCAATTAGTGTTCTCCTGAATAAAAGGTGGTTGGGGAGAAAAACCAAACATGTGCTCGACCTGTGCTTCAGCCAACAGTGAGTGCACATTTCCCAGTCAGTGGATTGGGTGCTTCATTGTTTATCAATGCGTGCATGCCGACCGCGGGACATGGATGTGTGTGCCGTGTGTGTGCAGCGCGTCTTGTGCGCCACTTGGCGATCCGATATGGTGGCAACCTGCCTAATGGTAACCTTCCAGGCCATGTCAGCATGTAATAAGCAGCTGTACATGAATGTGCATACTCATGTTTGCCTAGAACAGCACAGGCCTTGCACAGGCAAACATGCTTTGCCAAGACCAAGCCTCGTGCATGCGCACGTAGGTGAGGAGCCTGAACGAGGCAACACGCCGCATCATCAAGCACCCCAAAACACGAGTAATCTTGAATAACTTCCCCTGGGGCAGTGCAAGTCCTGCCTTCGGAGATAAGGGTCTGCAGAGTGCAGAGTAGGACTGTCGGTCGCGTGTTGCTCCGCTGACGTTGCTGTGACGATGCGATGACTGGAGGGTGGATGGGTGAAAAGCAGCACAGCGCAACGGTACAATACTGCAAATACAGACCTTTATGTACAACATGCTTTGGCAGTGCTATCTGTCTGCAAGCTCTTCCACGCGGGTCAGCTGCGTTTGTGTGACGTTGCGCGTACGCTAGAGCAAAACGGCAGGGACCGAAACCACTGGTGGTTTGCAGAGAGAGCCTGGTGCCGTTGTACTTGGCTGCTGCACTCTGCACTTACTCGGAAACCTGCAGGAACGGAACTCCTTCCAGACGGTCCTGGTCAACGTAGTCTGCCAAAGCATCCAAGTTTCTTGCGTTAATGAGCTCCAGCAGACGCTGTGGCAGGCAACACAACAGTGGGATGTATCAAGGGATGACCAGCAGCCTGATCGGAGAGAGTTCGCACTTCAAACGCCATGCACCCCCGGGAAGACGCACAGCCTCTGCGGCGAGAGCATCTTGGTCCTTAGATATGCACGGCACGTGCTCTCGCACCTGGACGGTTCCAGAGGCTGCAGCGGATGCGGGCGAAGGCTTTGAGCCTCGTGGGTTGTGGTCGTACACACGTGCAACGACTGCCCGCTTCAGAACCCTAGTTGGAGGCCTAGAGCCCCCGGGGCGCACGGTAGGGCGTAACGATAGCATCGCTAACAGCTGTCGAGTAGGTTATGCTGCACCTGCTATCACAGGTTATTATCTAGGCGGGCGGCTGCGGCCGTTTGGCAACCCAAATGTTTGAACTGGTTCGAGCGAGAACCGCAGTTTGAGCACCAGCAGTGCCCGTTCTGAGCAGGAGAAGCACTAAGTTGTTGATAAGCAGGGGGGTTATGGAATCAGGGCACAGATGAACGAGCATGTGGCCACTTGGTGGCGGTGCTGCCAATGTTGACTACGCTCCCGAGGCGGCACAACACCAGTACTACGTAGTACATGCAGGACATCACAGCGCTATCAGAATCTGATTCACGCTTAGTATAAGCTTCTAACACAGTCATCCTCGACACTGGTTGCTTGCCTGCACCCTCACCCGAGAAGCGCCTCATGCACTCGATGACAGTGCGATGCTCAGTGGCGGAGGGAGGCGTGCACAAGGACTGCCGGTAGCAGGGGAGTAAAGGCATGTGTTGCTTGCCCTCAACATTCTCCAGGCGTTTCTTGTCGCATTGGCCTTGCGTTCTTTCCACCCCAGCCCAGGGGAGTCTCACGCCCCCACGCACACTGCCCCTCACCGTATGCACTTAGCGTAAGGCAGCGGTCTCCTGTCTGCATGTGCCGTGTGCCCTTGTTGTGCTGCCCACGCAGCATAACCACGCATGCAGCAGTGTTTTTCAACGTGCATACTCCAGGGAGGGACCTGTTGCCGGACCGGCTGGTAGTCCATCACGGTGGTGATGCACCCCAGCACGCAAGGCAACGTTCACACATAGCATCATTGTGTGGCTGTGCAAGGGCACTCAGGGTGGGTTGTGATCCTGATGATGGTTGATGGAGTTCACACATCACGTGGCGGGGTGTGTGCGGGTGCAAAATGCTGTGTGTGTGTCATCATCGAGCATAGGCCACACCTGCAGTACCCCCTTCACATATTTAGCGCTGCGCGGTCACCACAGGACCTCCAGTGCTCTCGCACGACACACGACACGACTCAACTGTCGTTGCTATTACGCTTAACGTGCTCCACGCTGTACAATGACGTGGCCGTGACCAACCCAACCAGAGCCTTCGCTTGGCCACCGTATTGACATTCACCTGCAGCAAGGCACATGTAGTACTGTAGCGGGCCTGGTCTAGACTCGAACATGCAGAAAGCAAGGTGCCAGTGTCAACCCTGTGCCCCGTCGCTCAGTCAGGGTCTCCTGCCATATTTGATAGCGGGAGTGTCAGGCGGCCTGCTGTGCTCAACATGCTGCTTGGTACAGCTGTTGCTCAACTACCTGTCGTTGGGATGTGCAGGCAGGTGCTCGTGCCTGTTCAGCACGTTCCGGACGTACGATGCCGATGGGAAACCCTGACTGTACACGATTGACACCCAAGCAATCGGTTTACCCCATACACGTTACTCCTTGTTGCTTGTGCACAGGGTTCAGCGTGCTTAAGTCATGGAGCTTCCTGCAGCCAGGCCTGCGTACGTTGACGTACGCGTCCATGGCACACATGGTGTTTGCCAAAGGCCTCACCAAGCCGACGTTGCTGACGCTACTGCTGACAGCAGCGATCACACACTCGGAGGACGCAATCCGCTTTTACAACCGCAGCACAGCAACTCCACTTGTGCCACAGCCTGCAGCAACGCCCGTCAAGGAAGCAGCAGACTCAACAGCGCTGGAGGAGCCAGCCAGCCAGGCCAGCGCTCGTGCACACCCGCAGCAGCAAGAGCCTGAGGAGCCTTCGCAAGGGGGCGAATTTCTGGTGGAGCTGTCTGTGTCAGGTGTCAAGTGTGAGGGCTGTGCGCTGCGGCTGAAGCAGCGCATCCTGGGCGTCCCGGGCGTGCTGCGCTGCCGCGTGGAGTTCAGCACAGGCCGGGTGGCGGTGTGGGCTGAGCAGGGCGGGGAGACCTTCCTCACACGGCTGCAGTCGACCATACAAATGACGGACCTATCGTATCGCGTGCATATACTGCACAGTGGCAGTGCCTGATGCAACGCATGCTGTGCGGCAGGCGCATGCGGCCACGCATCAACACGTGGGTCACAGGAGCGAACGCCGCCTGACGTCAAACCACGCTGCGATGTGCTTGCCATCACACAAGCCATCCCTGCTGGCAACTCTAGCCACCACGCATCGCTGCTGGTGCCGCAGGGTGCAGGCAGCGTCTGCCAGCATGTTATTCATTGGTTACCCAGCAGTCCAGTTGATCTCACGGCACTCGTACGCTGAGCAGGGCATGCCATAATCGCTATAACAAGTCCTATAAGCATCACGCACGGATCAGCCTGTGTTTATCTGTCACTCGCCCTCGCTCGCCTTTGCCTGGCCTGTGCGGTTCGCCTCGCTCCACGCCAACCCACCCCCATACACAGCAATCCTGTGGTCGCCATGCAGCTGCATGATGCTGCATAGGTACGGCTGGCACCATAAGCGGCTGCACCACGAACCTCTCGCTCGTTGTAATCTGCCCTGATGACAACTCACCACGTCCGCTGAGAGCATGAGGAATTGAGGATGCTGCAGTTGTCAGTGTGTCACACATGCGTGCTGTCTGTGCGCGTTGGCTGCTGGTGCAGCTGCGCACGCGTCCACCCAACTTGACCACTTGCCTGTACAGTGTGCAGGGGTAGTCAGTGGGCGGTGGGTGGTGCAGCTTTTAAACCTAGTGTGAGCATGGACAGCCTTGATTCCCAGCAAGATGCAAGATGGCCACACAGCCATGGCCCTGCTGTCACGCCATATGCTCCTTACAGCAACACATGCGGTTGTAGCATTGGATAGGTGGCAAGCTGACAAGACACATGCGGTTGTCCAATCAATGGGGATCAAGGTCTGCCTGCAGTGGTACCCATCCCTGGTGCACAGCAGTAAATTTGATACTCCTGCAGTAGCTGCATGTGACCTCATGAGGCGATCAATTGTCTAGCAAAGCTACAAGATGCGGCTACAAAGGCAACGACGCAGTTTAACATGGAGGCTGGTCGATGCAAGACTGGGAGATTGGTGTCGTGCATGCATACCAGTAGGCTGCACGCTCGTCAGCGACCATCGGCGGCGCTGCGTGGCCATGATCGAAAATGCAAAACGCTGCATTGCACTAGTGTTGGCTTGTGCCATTGCGCCTGCCTGCCTGCCTGCCTGCAGGGATCTAAGGACTCCCGCCCAGTATTTGAACAACAGTATGGCTGTTGGACTGGTTTCAGGTTTCAACGGTTGCTTCGGCTACATAGATTATTGAGGTCAAGCCGCTGCTGGTGCCGCGGCAGACTGCATACGGTGCAGTATGTAGCGCCGACAAAAAAGCCTAGCGTCAAGGGGCAAGCGCCGGGGTGGGGTTTGGGACCTGGGATTGCCCGACCTAATGAACCAGCCAGCAGGATTGCGAGGGAAAGGCAGACTTGCTCTGCATGCGAGAGTCCTCCGATGTAAAGAGTTAGATACCAACAGCATCATCCCCGATGGGAGGGTAAGGCTCACGTCATGGCTACGCTGCTCGCATGCATGCAATACCTACATGTAAGCCAGAATACGCACAGGACGGCGAGCCCTGACGACGCTACTGGGACAAACAGCCTCGTGGCGGGCCGGCCGGACAAGACCCTGACACGCTCAGGACAGCCAGGGGGGTCCGCCGCATAAACGCAGCCTTGCCGTACGTCACATGCAAAGGTTCAGTACAGTATTGCTGAGTGCGTGCATGCTCGTAGGGGCACATAGACGCGCACACGCACGCAGAGGAGGCGTAGACACCGGCAGAGAGTGTGGCGAGGGCATAGGGTGAGGCATTGCTCCGGCAAGGCACAGAACATGGAGGTGGATGAAAGTGGTGAATGGTTTGGGGGAAGCCGCAACTCTCTATCGCAATCACGCCGTGCGCATGCTTATGTGGCGGTGCTGGCGAGTGCAGGCAGCAGCGCGACGCATGCACGCATGTGACCGTGGGAGGAGGCACCCCACACGTAGGGAGGAGTGCGGCCCGACACGCGTCTTTCACATTGGGACGGGATGGCAGGTAGCTGGATGATGCCGATGATGGCGTGCTGCAATCAGAACCCATGGCGGTTATGAGTGCCTCAGCATGCCAGGCACCAGTATACCGGTACGGCAGCGTGTGCACACCAGCCGCACGACGGAGGGAGGGAAGGAAAGCATAAACAACTCATGAAGGTCTGTATGAAAACATGAATGCAGGCGGAGCATTCGTCGTGCACTCTTTCCAATCGTCCCTCTGAACCACGCCAGCACTAGCGTCATGTGTTGCCCACCGCAGGGCTGTAGACGGGATGCATCACACAGCGGGATGCACCACATAGTGGTGGCAAAGTGCCAGCAGAACAGGGCGCTGAGCATAGCGCACCTGCTGATGTGTGCAGCGCTCAGCCTGCGTGTGTGTCAGTGTCCGTAACCGCCCGACCCGCACATGTCACTACCTGCTCCGTATTCGGGTAACTTCATCACTGACTCGCACAAAATGTCATACGGAAGGGGCAATGGGCTGGCTATGCTGCCATCATGAAAACACAAAGGTGCGCCGCCGCTCATAATCCGCACGCGCTCAAAAACATCTAGCAGCCTCCGGGATGCCTTCATCACTGGACTTCAGGAGCAGGCGCTCCCGCTCGCTCGCACACTCGCGCGCGCACAACCATCTCCCTCACTCACGCCACGCTGCCACCGCGCCTGCGCCGATGCCTAACCGCAAGTGGCGGTGGGGATGATGGCAACCTGGCTGGCATTGAGAAGTGAATCAAAGCACCTTGTTAGGATACTGCTGAGGTGTCATGTCAGGTGCGTCTAGCGTGCATCAGCAGCTGCCGTCACTAAAGCCGTACCCTCGCTGCTGCTACCACCGTCATCCACGCTGGCAGCATCTTCAGCGGCATAGCCACAGCCAGCCGCGCCTGCATGGCCATCGCCTCCGCCGCTGCTGGCATGGCTCCCGTCCTCTCCATCAGTGCCAATCATCGCCGCCGCTGCCACCACTGCTGCCACCGGTGCCACTGGTGCCTAGCACCGCCTGGCGCGCTGGACGACCAGCGCATGTGCCCTGATCCACCTCCGCAAGCATGTGCGATGCCTTTGCTGCCAGCGTAGGCTCGGCTGTATGTAGAGGTAGAGGTAGAGGTAGAGGTGGGGGTGGGGGTGTGTAGGGGGCCACGAGCAGCTGCTGCTGCAGCTGCTGGATGAGCTCGCAGCAGGCGGGCATGGCATTGGCGTCAAAGAACTCCAGCAGCTCAGCGGCTGCAGAGATCCACTCACACGGCGGCATAGGCTCATCGCCCTCGCCACTGTCAACACTACTGCCACCACCACCATCTTCCTGCAGCTGCAGCTGCAGCTGCTGCTGGCAGACGGCCGTCAAGCCTCCGGGGATCATCGAAAGGTGTCCCGGGGCGGCCGCCACCGCAGCGGCTGCGGCCGCCACGGCACCGGCTGCGCCCAGCACCAGCGCAAGGTCCGACAGCAGCGGCTGGATGTGCCTCTGCCACGCGTGCGCCATAGCCGCCATGTACAGCGCCCTGTCACACGGCTCCTGCCCGTGCTGCTGCTGCTGCCCGCACTGCATGCCTCCGCTGCCTTCTGCCACCGTGAGCGACTGCGCATCAGCCCCGTCCTGCGCAGGTAAGGAGTTGGCTGCCTGTACTGACAGGGCCTGGTGGTAGTGTGCAGTACAGGTGCGGTACAGGTCCTGTAGCTCTTCCACTACAGCCCTGCTGGGCGCGGCCAGCAAGATAGCGCTGCCTAGCACGTAGCCAGGGCCGACAGGCTCCTGCGTCTCCTCCCCCACCGCATGACGACCAGCGGGGCAGTCAGGGCCGGGCGCTGGGCAGATGGCATCGCGGGGCGCCATGTGGGTGAAGGCGTCTGTGGCGGTGGATGGTGCGGTGCCGTCGTGGACGATGGCCAGCATGAGGGGGCCGCAGGCCGCAGCGCCAGCGGGCACCACCAGGCGCCTGCACACACGTACACACCAGGGAGGGAGGGAGGGAGGGAGGACGCACACGGCAGCACACACATAGTTCAATCAATACATGCAATAACATGTACTGCATTCAATGCATCATACGTGGTAGTACGGTAGGGTAGGACCGCGTGTTCATCGCAGTCTCGCTCAATGTGCAGATATGAAAACTCCTACGTGCTGAGCTCTTTTCATACCGTATTCGGGATGCCGTGTGCTATGGTTGCATCTTGAGGAGCGCACACGCGAACAGCTTTGGGGTGAGGGGCTGCGGCCGCGTACGGCATGTCGCCCTTGTTGGCGATGTATGCACAGCACCAACTTGCCATACCAGTCCACCTCCATGTCCAAATCCATATCCACGCCCTGCAGCTGCCACTGCCCCTGCTGCTGCCGCAACAGTACCTGAGGGTGAGGTCCGGCGGCAGCGCCACGCCCCGCACGTCCACCACCAGCCGGCTGCCCTGCACGCCCACCACGCGCAGCGGCGTGCCGGGCGCCACGCGCGCTGCCGCGGCGCCATTGAGCCGCAGGGTCTGTTGGCGGCATGCACGCGACGCGGGCACACAACCACGCCGCAGCATGCATGCAACGTTAGCAGTGACAGAGGAGGGGGGAGTCCTGCAAGGACTGACGCATAGTGATGACTGCTGGCGCAAGTACGGTATACACACACAGGGGCATCACGCATAACACAAGCACACTGCACGGCCCCAGAGAAAGCATACTGCATGGCCCAACGGGAAGTAAATTGCTTGAACGCACGGGGGCAGTCGAGCCGCTGTGCTTGCATGTACGACGTGCGCCCCGACAGCCACTGGGGCCGGGGGGCCAGATGTCACGCAGTGATAGGAAGCATCATGCAGGCAGAGTCATGTGTCAGAAGTGCCAAACGTTACCCTCAGGACACAATATTTCGTGGCTGCGCTTGATGGTTGGGTTCTGTTGGGTAGAGCTGTTGGGTTGGGCCATGCTGCTCGCTGGTGCTGTTGTTGGGTCGTGCAAGCTGTGCCCAGCCTTTTGAGCGTTGGACAGCTTGCAAAACCCAACGACAACACCAGTGAGCAGCAAGCACAACACCGGCACAACGGTGGCACAACAAACAATCTTTCCCCAGACAATCTCTCTCCAGCGTACAGCAGACTGTGTATGCCCGTTGTACTTGCAACATCAGCAAACGCACCAGGCACACACAGTGTGCTATTCGCCGGCGAGTGACCTACAGCAGCACCGCTATGACAGCACTGCACAGCACTGGCCAGGCCATGACCCACACAGGACTCACCAGCTCCATCCCCGGCGAGGGTTCCAGCGGATCAAACGACGCATGAGACACCCAAGCACAGCCGCCGCCGCCACCGCCCATGCAGGCGTGGCCGCCGTCGTCGATGTCTGCGCTGCCGCTGCCGCTGCCCCAGCCGCTGGCGCTGGCGCTGGCAAACTCCGTGACTGGGGGTGAGGCGGCGGCACCGATTGCACTTGAGACGTGGACGGTCATGTCACGCGTATCCAGGCCAGCGCATTGAGCAGCGTCCCTCATCGCCGATATCACAACCTGCAGCTCATCAACCGGCTGACACTGAGAGTCGTTCGCGAGCGCACCTGTTGTCAGCGCCGCAGGCAGCGGGCGGCACGCGAGCTGCGCTGCTGGCATAGCTGGCCCAGCAGGCGGAGCTGCCAGACTGGGAAACGCGCCAGCGGCAGCGCCAGCAGTGCAGCTGGTGGCAGAGACGTCGACGCATGCGTAGCCGCTTTCCACCGCTGCCGCTGCCACGGCGTAGCTGCTGCTGCTGGTGCTGGCGCCACCGGCTTGAACGCACGCACGGGCTGCGTCAACGTGTGCAATGATAACTCGCTTGACATGCGTGGCGCGGGTTGGGCTGTGGTAGTTGAACACCGGCTGCTGCTGCTGCTGCCGCTGCTGCTGTGGCGTTGCTGGCCCTGCAGGTGAAGCTATCAAATCCAGCGCAGCGCCGCCGCCCCGACTCGTGTGCGGCAATGTATCGCAACCAGCAACCGCAGCAGCGATGGAGCTGATGCGCTGGCCCGCAGGGCCGCCACGCCCAGGGCTGACACACGGGCTGGAGGAGGGGGTGTGGCAGGCGCTGCCATGGGAGCTGTCGGTTGCATGGTTTGTGGGTGCCTTGGCGGTTACTGGCATGGCCACTGGAACGTCGTGCTGCAGTACATGCAGGGAAGGCGTGGCAGCATGTGGGAACGCGGCCTGCTGGAGGACCGCGCCGGGTGGTTTGATGGCTGCGTTGGCAGCAGCGAAGGCAGGCGGCGCCTCCCGCACCACCAACCACGCCAGAAGCTGGATGCAGCCGGGCACACACACCGCTGTGGCCAGGCGCAGCGCGCTGCTGGGTGCAGGAGCCACTGGTGCTGCCGCTGCCGCTGCTGCAGATGGTGCTCCAGCACTCAGTGCAACGGCGGCGGCGGTAGGAGCAGCAGCAGCAGTGGGCACGTCCAGCAGCACTTGGCAGGCACGGTGTGCCAGCAGGGCTGCGGCGGCGGTGCTCTGCTGGCCGACTGAGTGGTCCTGAACCTGAACGCGATGCAACCATGCATGCATGCATGGTGCGGCACGCAGGGAACAGATGCACCAGGCCTCAGCGGCAGCGGTTTCCACCAACAAACAAGTCAACAGAAAGGAAGGCAAGACAACAGTTAGCGGCAACAACATGTGCAGCGGGCCGCAGCCTAAATCCAGTACACAGTCATGCAGCTGAGCCTCGTACGGTACACAGTTTAAATTGCGAGATGCCATGATGGCAGGCATGAAGCTACTCTAATTGCGCACGAATACGAGGTGTTGCGCACCTTGACGCTGACGAGGCGCGTCCTCACGCGGCTGCGGTACAGCACTGCGGGCCGCACATGCGAGCCTGCAGCAGCCCCCTCGCCCACTCCGCCGCCGGCTGGGCCCCCCCGCCCCTCGTCAGCACCTCCGCCATTGCTTCCTGATGCGCCGCCGCCAGCCCTGCTGCTGCCGTCAGCACCACCGCCATGATTGCCGCTGGCGCTGCTGGCACCGCCGTGTTGGCTGCTTCCTGGTGGAGTGGATGGCGCAAGCGGCGGCGCTCCTGCTTGCTGCCGGCTTGCCCCGGGTCTGCTGCGGTTGCGGTTGTGGGTGGCAGCCATGCGCTGCTGCAGCAGGGCACACAGGGCAGCAGAGCCGTACCCAAGAACACCACCATGCATGCCATCAGGCAAACTCATGCTGCTGCACATGCAGCTGGCCAGTACTGCAGTACTGGCCAGCTGCTGGGTGCTTGCCGCGGCTGTAGGGGCTGCGAGGAGGATGGTGTCATGCATGGCATGGCTGCCACACTCGCCCAGCGCCACAACGCCGGATGTAGCGTTGAGACTGTCAAGCCGGCTGGCCGCAGATGCGGGAGAGGGGCACCCTTCACCTGCCCTGCCTGCAGCAAGCGGTGGAACTGCTGCTGCAATGCCCAGGGCTGGCTGACAGGCACCAGCAGCAACGCCGCACGCCATGAGGTCAGCCTGCGTAGCTCCTGCCGCTGGGGCCAACACTGCTACGGCCCCCGTGCTGCTGCCCGCATGATGCGCTGCCTCGCTGACGCGCGTTGCAGCGGCAGCAGCAGGCTTGCGGATGATACGCTTGTCATCAGTGGAGTCCAGCCCATGGGAGTTGTGGTCATGGTAGGCCTCAGATGCCCCCCATGTAGCAGCATGTAGGCTTGCTGCAGGCCTGACGATGCCTAAGAGGGCGCCGCCAAAGTGCACGCTGCTGCTGGCGGCAGCGCGGGACGACGCCGTGCGGGTGATGAGGGACGGAGAGTGGGACCCATGGCTGCCGCCTTTCCTGCTGCCCCCACCATGTGCACGGCTGCTGCCGCCAGCGCCTGCGCCTGCGCCCGCTGTGAGTGCCCCCCAGCAGGTGGCGGTCACGGACGCGCCCGCACCGCTCACGCTGTGGCGGAGGCTGCAGGGCCAGGCCGGCAGCAGCTCACCACGCGCCATGCCGGTGGGAACTGCTGTAGTGGAGGAGTGTGTGCGGTTGATGGATGCGCCTGCGAGTTTTGCCGCGCTGTGCAGCCGGCCTTGGTGTACATCGGCGGCACTGGCGGCGCGGTGCGGGATGGACGGCACACATCCCGGGCTGCACCTACACTCCCAAGCATAAAAGAAAAGCACAGGTCAAGCTTGGGTCAAGGGATAAAAGCTGGATAAAGTTCGTTCTGCAGTCACCATGATCCTGCGGTGTGCATGCGTCGATAGCGGTAGCTGCTTTAGGCGAGGCGTATCATCGTGGCAGTTCTACACTGTCAGCCGGAGAGCCACTGTGCATTCTTGCAAGGAGATGCTCAAGATTGCTTGACACATGCGCAGCAGTACAAGTGACCACACAAGCGGCTCAGCGGTGCTGGGGAGGCATCGACAAGCCCAATGCAGTGCAGCATCACCCTCACCCTATCCCGACCCACATGCGCACCTGCTGTACCAGCAGGAAACCGGCTCAGGGCAGTTCTCGGCGTCACCCCCGTAGCTGCTGCTGCGCATGAAAACATGCTTCCCGAAAGGTCATGTGACCAGGCGCCAGACGGCGAATCGGCGCGACTGTGCTGATTGTGGCCTGCGGCCGTGCCGCCCTTGCTGCCGCTGCCACCTGCTGCTGGTGTGGGGCCGGCTGTGCTGCTGCTGCTGTCAGCAACTCGCCCGCTGCCAGCTGGCTGGACAGGGCGGCCGCTGCCAGAGGTGTTTGGTCCGCCCCCGCCGTCATCGCTGCCGTCGTTGTCACCCCGCCACTGCCACACAGGAGATGGCTTGCAAGCGCCTCCACGTGCACCACCCTGGTGCAGCAGGCGCTTCTTTGTCTCATGCTCGCTGCTGCTGCCGCTGCCGCTGCCAGCACTTGCGCCATGGTCAGGGTCCAAAGGGGCGGGCCCGGGCAGCACCGGAGAAGCACGCACGGGCGGTGTGGCAGCACCAGCGGGAGACTCAGCAGCCGCAGGCGGTGTTTGCATCATCATGGGCGCAGGGGCTGGTGGTGACGGAGAGTCGCACGCCACTGCGTCAAACAGCATCTCCAAGGAGCGCCTCACAGGCAGCAGGCGCGTGGGGTTGGAGCCGTTAGCACCGGGCTTCTGCGGCGTAGTCGGCGGCAGCTGGTTTGGCGAGGCCAAGGGCGCTACAATATGGCGGGTGGGACTGTCGTCGATGCTTGCATCCGCACCAGTACGCTCTTGATGAAGAGATGCTGCCGCCGCTGGCGCACGCTTGACAGTGCGATCTGGGTCGCCGCCTGCAAGCCCCGGCTGGTCTGGCGGCTGCTGCTTGGTCTTGGCATGAAGGTGCATGAAGCTGGCACTGCTGGCAGTATCAGTCAGTGCCGAAGAGAGCATGCTGGTGTGGAAGCGGGGCAGCAGAGTGTGCTGCGCCCTGTGCATCTGCGGCGGCTGCGGCGAGTTGAAGGACCACCCGCAGCCGGCGGCGGCAGCTGCTGCGGATGCTGGCGCTGGTGTTGCCGGTGAGGGGCTTCCCGCAACAGACCCAGATGCGCCGTTGTCAGCAGATGGGAGGTAAGGGGTGCTCACGGCGCGATTCATTCGGCTGGGTGCGGGAGGGGGTGTAGGCATCCGCCCGCTGACTTCCCTTCCCGGCAGCTTTGTCCAGTCCAGGATTAGCGCTGGAGGGGCTGTGGCGGCATGCGCAGGCTGAAGGGCAGGCACCCATGGTTGAGGGCTAGACCTCGGCACAGGTCCGAGGCTGGGACTACGGCCGCTGCCCAGCTTGCCGCTGGCAAAGATGCACGAAGACGGCGACGCCACAGCTTCGGAGGAGAGCTCCCGCCGCAGGGCGCTCGCGCCACCACCGGAGGGGCCTCTGTGAGGGAGTGAACGAGCACCGTTGGCGCTGCCGGCACAGGCATCAGCGGTGAATGCTCCCACGCCATGCCCGTTGCCCGGGAGACCCCAGCTGCCTGCGCTGTCAATGGCAGGCGACGCGCCGGTTACCGGTCGGCGCAGCGGCGACTGCGGCGGCAGCCCTGCGCTGCCGTTGGTGCAGGACATGCCTGAGAACATGTTGGTGAGGGAGGAGGCGGGCTCGTCCATCATGTCCGGATGGTACGCACCCACTGTGCTGTAGGCAACGCTCCCCCCGCAGCCGTCCGCGATGTGCAGCACGCTCCCGCACGTTCCGGTGCTGGCGCCCGCCGCTGCGCCGCTGCTGCCCGTGCCAGCTGCACTCTCTCCTCCCCCTCCCCGCGCGCTGCCAGCCGTGCTGGACGGGTCAGGCTCGCGCTCACCCTCGCCATCACTGCTGCTGCCGGAGACGCTGTCTGCACGCGCTCGGTAGAAACCGGGGCTTGGGCTGAGCAGGGGGCTGACGGCACCGGACATGAAGCCAGATGCTCCGAAACCGGATAAGAAGCTCGGAACTGACAGGTTGGAGCGGTTTCGGGCTAGCCAGTCCGCCTGCTCTGCACGCGGGACGACGCCAGGCACTACAAAGACCTCGTGATGCTCATCCACTTCACCCTCCTGCTGCATTGCCTCTGGATTGTCAGGCCGCTCGACACCCGCAGTGCTGCGTGCATCACCCCGGCTGCTGACTGCTGTTGCTTGAGCGTGCTGCAGTTGCGGACATGGCGGTGAGAGCGGCGGTGATGGTACTGAGGGCCCCCTTTGGGGTTGCGCTGCATCAGTAGGAAGGCGCTGCTGCTGCGGCGACCTTGACGCTGCTACGGCTTCCTGCCTTGTGCGGTGGCGGGCGTCGTCAGCAGCAACAGCGTTCAGCGCAGACATGGTGACAGACACCTTCTTGGGCAGTGTACCGCTTGGTGACCTTGCGTGCGCAGCGCTCCTGGCGCCGGCATGCGCGGCTGCCCCATCCGCCTGCGGCGCAGCTGCCACAGGTGACCGGTGGGCCGCCTGCCGGCGGCGCTGCTCCTGCTGTGGCAGGATGTGAGGCGCCGCAGCCGCCACCACAGCCGCTGCTGCGCCGCCGCCAAAGGGGTTGCTGAATATTCCGTCATACCCCTCAAACGTGTTGCTGGGGGATCTGAACAGGCTCGGCGGCGAGGCCGCCCGCTCCAGCATCTCGCGCGGTGACGTCAGCACGGCCGGCGGCGGCTGCAGCGCAAAGTCAGCGTCCTCGTCAACTGCCCCCTGAACACCTGCTTGCACCGTATCAGCTGGGCCCTCAGCAGCCGCAGCAGGTGCAGGACCGGATTGGATCTGCCGCCAGTCGTCCTTGCCAGGAGCTGCCGGGCCCTGCAGCTGCGCTTGCGGTTGCCGTGCAGAGGAGCGAGCGTGTGGGGTGATGGTGAGGCCTTGACGTGGGGCAGGGGCGACATCAGGGATGGGTGTGGGGACGCGGGGGCGTGGGGGCTTGGGACTGCCGGCAGGAGGAGACGCATACGGGCGGTGCTGCTGGGCGCTTGCAGCCAAGGCGGCAGTACAGCTGGTGGCAGCGGCTTGGGGAGAAATGGCTGCGTGATTTGCTGCATCAAGCACTGGGGCTGCTGCCACGGATGTGGACGAGTAAAACACGTCTGCAGCGTGCTGAACCTGCGGATGGGGGTGTCTCCATGCGGATGGGTGGGTGGCCTCGCCTGCAGCAGCAGCCATGGTGGGCGCTACTCCAAACGTCGCCGCCGCTGCAGCAGCCACGGCGCGCACGCCAGCGTCGCTGCCGGGACTGCCCTCCCCAGAGTCGGTCGTGCCTGCAGCACGGGTCCCGGAGGCACTAGTCCGGCCGCCGGCACTGCCTGCGTCCGTGTCCGCCATGCTGCCCATGCCGAAGGACATGCCGTACTGCGAAGCCGCTGGCAGGTACGTGCTGAAGCCGCTCATGCCGGAAATGCCGCGCGCCAACGACACCGCTGAGCTGGAGGTGTGGGCGCTGGAGGGCGCAGCCGACAGGCCGGCGCGGCTGCTGTGGCGGCCCCTGAGGCCGACGCTGCCTGGCACCGAAACCATGGAGGACCTGGCATCGCTGCTGAAGGAAAGGGAGGGTGATGAGGCGGAGCTGGGGCCGCTGCTCACGCCGCCGCCACCAAGGCATGCGCTGGCGGAGCCTGTGATAGCCGGCGCCACATTCCTGGCCGCACCCCCTCCTGCCGGCGACGATAGCTGTGCAGCAACGCCAGAGGTATACCCCCATGCGGTTGGCAGTGAAGCGCTGGCGTCGAGGTTTGCCCGACTGCCCGTGTCCGTCCCTGTGGTGGTTGCGCTGCTTCGTGCACCAAGCGTGACGCTGCTGGCGAACGAGCTGAAGCGTCCGGCCCCCTCACCATCGTCCTCCTCACTGAAACCACCAGTAGCGCCGGCGTCAGAAACGTCGATGTCACCATCATGTGGGTCGCTGCCTGCCCTGCTGACACGGACCGGCGTGATGTGGGTCATGTGCAACGGCATGGCGGGCGAGGCTTTAAGGGGGGATGACGCAATGCTGGTCCTGCCTGGTAGCGCCTCCAGCAGCTCTGCGGCGGTTGGTACTGCCTGCTCGTCCTCTGGCTCATTCTCCGCGATGGCGAAGGGCAGGCGGGACGCACCGCGCCGTAGCAGCGGGGAGCCACACGTGGGCGCGCCACGTGGGCCGCTTGCGTACGACGCGTCGGGATGCGGCGCAGGCGCATGCATGTGCGCGGCGGCGGCGTGGGCGGTGGCGGGGTGTGGTGTAGTGGGTGCCACTCTGATGCCGTCCTTGGTGGTGGCAGCGTCCGTGGTGTGGCTGCCTACATTTACCATTCGCAACGGTGCACAGCACGCAAAGGGCTGGTCAAACCTGCATGCTGATAATTACTCATAACTCACAATGTTCCCATTCCTGCATGTGCGCTATTATGGCTGCCTGGGCAGCTGAGCCCAACTCAACGCTCAGCACGACACCACACGCCTGCATAACACTCTACATCATCCACGTCACCACATTACACCAGACACATGCATGCCTGGCACACGAGCATGAGGACCAGCACAAACACCGTACCTGCTTGGTCAGCAGCTGCTTGCGTTGCCGGCGCGATGTGGGTCGTGGCGTGCTGGGCTGCATGCACATGGGCCGGCAGCATGGGGGGATTGGCTGCGGCTGCGTCAGCACCCGCATGAGGCGCCTGTGCCAGCGCCAGCGCTAGCGCAGGCGGCGGGGATAGAGGGGATGATGGCAGCTGCAGGGGGGGAGAGAAGGTGGGCGCTGAAGCCATGGAGCGGTAAGAGAAAAGGCTACTGGCGTTGCTGTGATGCGTCGGGAAGGGGTGGTGGTGGTGTTGGTAGTGGGGCGTGGGGATGCTGCTGACGGAGGGCCAGAGCGGGGGCGGCGCGGGCAGCGGCGCGCGGCGCGTGGGGGTGGCGGGGGAGGAGGTTGAGGAGGAGGTGAGGGAGGTGTGGGAGCTGTTGGCGGGCGTGGTGCGGGCGGCGCCTGCATGGCTCACGCGCACGAGGAGCACATGCATGCACACATGGCGTCACAATGTACCACCAGCATGCGGCGACCCACATGGCAGCGGGTACTTTGCCTATCTATCCAGATAGGTATCCTGCTCTATCCGGGAGCGCACACAGATGCTTGCTTGGACTACGTGACAGTGGGCTGTCAGGGATGTACCATGTTACGCCTTGCTGCTGTGCCATTCATGCATAGCCTCAAGGCAGGGCAGGGCGACACAATTCATAAGTCCATAATCCACCATGCTGATATGGGATTGAGTCATGAAGCATTACTGCATTAGTAATCAGATTGGGCACACGCACAAGCGCATGCACATGCGGTGCAGTAAGGCACGGATGGCAATCTTACTCACCGGCACAGCCTGCCACGCGGCGTTGAGGCGGTGCGGGCGCAAGCGCAGGCGCAAGCGCAGGCGCAGCGCCCGCTGCATCAGCAGCAGCCTGTCTTGTGCTGTGGCGGTGGCCGCTGACGCTTCCCCCGCTGCCACCACTGCCTCCTGCGCCATTGCTGCCGTCAAGGCTGCGGCGATTGATGCTACGCGCGCTGTCCGCGCTGTTTGTCCTGATGCTGCTGCTTGCACCGAGCCTCTCGCTTCCTGCGCTGCTGGACGACCTGCGGCCCCTCTCACCCCTGCCGTCGGAGCCAGCCGCGCTCCCATCAAAACCAGCAGCGCTCTCGGCGGCTGCTAGCGCTGCTGCTGCGCCCACGGGGGAGGTGCTGGCGCTGCTGCTGTCGTGGTGCACGATGAGTGACGCGGTGCTGCCGCTAGACACAAAGCACATGGAGGAGTGGTAGAAGGAGGAAGACTCTGCTGCAGCCACTCGTGCTGTGGGCGTCACTGGCGACTGCGTGCTGCTCCCAGTCATGGTGGTGCTGACAAACGCAGACCTGCTGGCTGCAGCGGCGGGCCAGGCTGCGAAATTGTGCTCACCAAGGGTGTGTTTGGAGGGTAAGCTGTGCGCGGAGTCTTGGGGGCTGCTTTCGGCCTGAGTGTCACCGGATCCCCTGCTCGCTGAGCTTGAAGCGCGTCGACGGGGCGTGCGATGAGCTGGCAGGGGCGACGACGTCATAGTCGTCGGCACGGATGGACGCGCAAACAAGCGCTGAGCATCTTGCAGCGCCGCATCAGCCTGGTTGTCCATAACATGGCGCCTCACGGTGTCTGGGTACTGCAGGTTGGAGTAGTGGGCAGGGTTCGCACCCAAGCCGTGCCAAGCAGGACCATCATCATCGTCACATACAGGTTTGGCGGGAAGGCTGCCATGTTCTTGCCCAGAGATGCCTTGGCGCTCCCGAGCATGATCCTGCTGCATTGGCGAACGGTGTTCCTCCAGATACTCACGCGCGTGCACGGACAGTCCAAGGTCCTCGAAATGGCGCGAGGGCGCTCTGCTGCTGCTGTTTGGCAACGCAAGAGATGCCGAAGTGGCCGTCCCGAACCCGGCAGCACGCAGCGCGGGCTTCCTACGAGACGAACATATATATGTTATTCTGCGCAAGGCAGCGCGTAATAAGATCGCCGAGGCCAGCAGCGCCATGAATAGGGCTCTGCAGCTTGAGCACAACTCAGCTAATGAATCGACCGACACCGAAAGACCTCGCTCGTCGACCACGTAAATCGCAGGCGAGGGAAGCAGCTGTCGGCCGTTCACCAAAACTCCCCAAGCCGTGTCCACTGCGACACTGGCCAGCACAGCCACGGCCAGGACCAGGCCTAATTTGTCACTGCTGGGTCCGCCCATGACTGGGCCTGGGTGCGTGGACATCCTGCTAGCAAGACTTATGAATGATACACATGAAACGTACTAAGTGTGCACTGCTTCGTGTGTGGTTTGAGGTTATGCCATGAATTGGAAGCTTTTGTGCAGGGTGGAAACCGTCGAGGCTCTGCCAATCACATTGCACCCGCTGACACGCCAGCAGCAGCAGCCACGAGCCATTCACATCCCAAGTCGCATTATGCGTAATCCTCAGCCCTCTCTCAGCTCTCGCTCGATCCATGAACGGCCTAGCACACGCCACCATGACGTCGGCATGCGTATGCACCTGCTTGGTTGCCTGCACGTATGCCTGCTGGGCGGGACAACTCACGTCGTGTCCGCGCCTCAATCACGCGTCCACGCCTCGAGGAAGGCACACAGCTGCACAGAGATAGAGTGACTGCATAATTACAGTGCACAGCTGGTAATGCTGGGTGGAAATCGCCATGGTCGCGCCACAGCGCACTCCCAGCATACCACCTGCCTGCTGGGTTCGCCGGTAGCCCTCATTCGCTTCTTAATTAAGCACATGCTCACCAGCAGCCCTATGTTGCCCCACAGCACCGTTCCCGCAGCTTCGACCCAACTCACTGTGTGCAGCTGAACTGATTGACACCCACCTGCTGCTGGGAAGCTGCTTGTGCGCATGCATCCTGGCTAGCTGGATGTGGTGTGCCCCCTGAGTGCATCATACGGCTGGTACAGTGCTCGTCGCAGCAGCCAGCCGGTTCGAACCACTTTAGGGTGTGTGGTAGCAACATGCACGCGGAGGCCAGCATGGGGTGGCAGCAGCTGCCCTCAGCATGGCGCTCGGAACCTGCGCATACCACTGGTCCACTCATGCACCCAGCAGCACAACCCAAATGCAACTGCAAAAAAATGGTGCACTACTTGCCCGTTCGTGCCAGTGACGCCAAGCCTCTGCACACACGTTGAAGCCTCATCATCCTACGCATGCATGCTTGCACACCACTTTGAGCATGCATGCGTGCTGCATCAAGCAGAAATGGCATGTGGGACGTACGGTACACCAGGCGCGTGCGTCTACTGCTTGCGTGGGCAGGTTAGCCAGGGTCATGCTGGATGTCCTCGCCCGCCCAGAGGACGACCCCCCACCTGATGATGATGGGTGACCCCCATGCACTGCACGCTGAAGCTTGCGTCCAGGCGGCCAGCAGCACGCATGCCCGCAAATGAAAGCTATTACAGAACGCCGTTCTATGAAATGGCAGCACGGGATGCGGCGATTAAGTGTGTCCTGCTGGCCTAACACGTCGAGCAATGCTTATGCGCTGCGCCTGTGCCTGATTGATGTGCTAACCGGCCTAACCCTCGTGGCAGTGCTGCCCCCCCAGCAACCCGCAACTCCTACCAACTGGTTAACACGACGTTCACGCCACAGCTTGGCAGGCAACATATGGTACAATTGAGCAGCAGAGACTGCTTGCACAGGGTTTGATACGGCTGATGCATGCAGCGGCGTGTGCAGCATGCGATGCGATGTGGTTGGGCTAACGCGTGGCGCTGCATCATGCACGATGCTGGCGCGTAACGCGAGCTGCCGCCTGTGGGGGCTGTTTGTACAAGCGCATCAAAACGAGCGGGAGGCGGACAAATGATTCAACATACGGTACGGCATGTAATCTTCATGGCATAGGCGTGGCGGTGTTGCGCGCATCGCAGGGGGCATGAAAGAGCTCACCAGCACACACAGGATGAACATGAAAGCAGGGGACAAACCCTCTCGACCAAGCACATGGACACACACACACACACGCACACACACACACGCTCATGCTCATGCTCACGTTCATGTTCCGCCTGTGGGCGCAACGTCGCATCAGATGATCGCATCACACACTGACTGACTGCAAGGTGTGCCGAGCTAAGCTATCCTATGTCCTAGCAGATTGCGAATCAACACGTGTTCAGGGGGTGTGCATGCATCACCGACCGCCGACCACGACGTCATGCTACGTGGCCGCACAATGCTTGACTGCAAGAATCACATGCGCACGCCAGGCCAGCAGGAGTATGTAACAGCGATGACACGCGACTTCCATTCGCTGTTATCAGTTAGCAGCATGCAGTTGTCGTGCACATGCACACGAACACGCAGTCCGCGCAACATGATCAGCAGCAGGCGGCCGAGATTGCTTCACAGGGCTTCACCTAGCGGCGGCAGTCACAGCGCAAAGCGCGCGGGCTTGGCCAGCACGACCGCCCCCGAGCGCCGCGTGCGCTCGCCCTCGCAGTCCATGCTGCCGCCCACGCTCGAGAAACTAATGAAGCCAGCGGCATCCTCCCATAGCGCTGCTGCTGCTGCTGCTGCTGCTGCCGGGTCCTGGCCTGCACGCTCCTGCTCTTGCTGCTGCTGCTGCTTTGGCAAGTGGGCAGGGTGTTCCAGCGGGGGTTCAACTTGCTGGGGGGAGCTGCTCAGGGCTGGTGGGAAGTCATCCCCACCTGTGCCATCTACGGGTTGCTCGGGCACATGCGCGCTATGCTGGGATCTAAACCCACGGTCAGTGGCAACAGCGGGCTGGTGGTGGCCCTCCGTCCTCTCCATAGCCTGTACCGCACCAAAGCCGCCCCGTGGCTGCTGTTCCTGGTGCTGCGGAACGTGCGTTGGCTGCTCCGCTCGTCCCGTTGCGTACCGCTGGGTGCCCGTTGCGCTCCGCTGTGCCTGCTGCCGCACAGGCGCAGCGCCAGGGCTCGTCGCTGCTGCCCCTGGACGTGACCAGGCACCCCTGCCTCTCCCAGCAGGCCCTGGCCGTGGCCCTAAGTCTGCACCTGCTGCGCTGCTATAGCCAGCGCTATAACTGGCGCCGTTGCTGCTGCTGTGCTGGCGGCTGGCGGCAGAAGTATGCAGCAGCACAGGTTCAGAACTGCTCGAGCGTTCCTCCTGCGCGTGTCCTTGCGCCTGCTGTTGCGCTGCATCGTGCACGGGGCGCTTGTAGCCCAGCGCCGTGAACGCCTCGCGAATGACCGGCACAAAGCGCTCGTCTGCGCTGCCCGCCTGCAGGCGCTCATAGACCCTGTCCAGCCACTGCCGCTCGGGGGCATGCTGCGCTTCTGCCGCGGACGAGAGGAGCAGCGCCAGGCCCTGGTGCGTGAATTCGTCCAGGCGCGCACTGGCGTGGTCCAGCACGGCGTGCAGGAGGCCGTCGGGCAGGCGCAGCCGCATCTGTACCACAGCGTACAGGATGTTGGACAGCGCTTGCGGGCCGAGCGCCGCGAGCCGCTGCTGGGAGGCCAGCTCCGCGACGAGCGCGCTCTGCCACGCTGGGCTGGGCGCGTGCTGCAGGCGCGCGAACGCCCATACAAGGTTGGACAGCGACTGTTCGTCCAGGAAGTGCAGCCAGGGCGTGCTCCAGGCGTCCACCGCGTCCAGCCACGACCTTGAAGGCTGCAGCTTCAGCTTGGCTATGGCCCAGACGGACAGGGTAACATCAGACGGCACCCAGAACGACGCCTGCCGCTGCTCCTGCTGCTGTACGCCATTTGCACAAGTCGAGGCACTGGCTGCCAGGTCCCGCTGAGACTGCTGCTGCTGCTGCTGTGGTTGCTGGCCGGTGGGTGCTTCAGTTGCTTGCTGCACAAACTGCAGGAGCCGCTCACACAGAGCGTGCAGAGCAGCCGGCGCCGGGGCGTGTTTCAAGCGCGCCAGGGAATGCAGCACAAGCGCGACGCCGTGCGGGGTGAGCTCGCCAGCCTCCCGCTGCAGGGCAGTGAGGAAGCCTGCAGCCCAGTCGGCTCTCAGCCCTGACATCCCCGACTCAGCAACACAATACAGTAGCGTGGCCAGGCCCTGGGCGTTGAACTGCCCAAACTGCTTGCTGCACGCTGTCATGATCTCGACATAAAGGGGCTTGGTGCGGGGCCCAGCGTTGAAGCGGAGCTTTACCAAGGACCAGAAGATTGAGGTCAGCTCTTGTGGACCCATCAGCGGACTGCCCGGCTGGTCACGTGTACTGATGTGTTCACGCGCCTCCATGAATAGTTGTCCTGCTAGCGTCTGCATGGGCCGCTGCAAGTGGCGAGGGCCAGGCGTACGCGGCTGGATGACTGCCAGGCGGTGCAGAGCTGCTGCGATATGCTTGGGGTTGAGCAGCAGCTGCTGCTGCTGGTGATGCGGCTCGTGCTGCTGGTTTTTGCGTAGGGCAGGGTGCGGCAGGTGTGGCTGCAGCAAGCGCGCCAGCTCGCTCGGAGTCAAGCAGCGTTCGATGGCGACCGTCAGGGACCGCGTCTCACGCGTGTCGCTAGCAGCAAGCTCCTGCAGCAGCCGGCGCGCTTGGTGCTTGTCAGAAGGCGCCGGCGTGCGCCGTCCACGCGCCTGTGCTTCGCTGCTTGTTTGCCTGCTGGTTCGCCGGTCGGCAGACTGCCGATGGGCCGTAACCTGCAAGGACAACTGCTGCGCCGAACTATTCCGAGAGTTCAAGCTAGGATCTAGGTAATCAGCTCCGTGGCTTGGTCCACTGCTAGGCTGTGACGAGGCAGGAGAGCGCCTGCGCCGTTTCTGCCTGGGGTGCACGCTGTCAGCGACGGGGGCGCCCGCACCAGCCGCAGCAGAAGTACTGTGCGTCGGTTGGCTTGTGCTGGGCACGCCAGACGAGCGACTGGCTGCATCGAGGTACTCAGCAGGCAGGTCATCCAGGTAGCCCTGCTGCTCCGCCTGTTGAGCGTGCTGCAAGGTTTCCCGCGCTGCCCCGAGCTCAGCCGCCCCAGGCTCCCACGTGGTGGTCAGTACGGACCCAAGGTCGTGCCCATCAAGAAGCGCAATGTCCAAGCTGCCTGCCTCAATCTCGTGCAGGCCTACTGCATGATGCACGCTTGTGGTCCCGTTCAGGTGGGCTTGCAGGCAGTGCGACACCGATGACTCGGACGGTGCCTCGTCAAGCACGTACTGTGTGAGCTGCGCCGCATCCTGAAGGTGGACGGCTGCGAGCATGTGACCAGGAAGCCTGTGTCCGTTTGCATGCCGAGTGGCGTGGCAATGTACTCGGCCATTTATATGCTGCACGTCCACAACGTCTTCACTTGTTTGAAGCTTTGACACAGAGCACAGATTGCGAAGCACCTGCAGGTGTCAAAGCAACAGGATCGTTTGGAGAAGCAGTGCCTATACACAGGCACAAGGAGCACAGTCTCACTAAAAGGAGGCAAGCAAGCGTTGTGGGTGCAGGTTGCGCCACGAGCGGCATTATGCACGTGCATCATGCTGCTGCACAGCCTGCAGGCTGGAAGATATCAAACTGCGGCTGCTCCACACCTGCACCAAGCAAACAGGCAAGTTGCAACCGCAACAGTCGCCTGCTTTCGTGTTCGCCATACCTGGCCCGCAGCTCGGCTTTCCACAGCTGTTGCAGAAGCTGCTGCTGCTGAAGACCTTGCACTTCCTGTAGCAAGGCTTGGCTGAAGTTGCCTCAGCCGGGCTGGGGTGGCAGCAATACTCAGACCAGCAGCACCAGTGTGCCCTTGCAGGACGAGGGGCTTTCCATTCATTGCCCCTCGGAGCCCGCGCTGTTGAGAAGGAGCGTGTTTATTGCTGAAACATGTGGTCCCCAAAGCGCCCGCTCCTGCTGTTGGTCCACGAGCGCCGGTTGTAAGCTGCAAGGGCAAGGGCTTGGGGGCCGGGTCTGTTGTATCTCCGTTTTTCGCGAGGTGCGTTGGCCCTATGCAGCCCTCCAAGTCAAAATGGCGCAGTGCTCAGAGTTCATAACGTGCAAATAGCTATCTAGGTCAAACGGTGACGCGCAGTGGACAGGTCTGTGGGAGTGCTCGCAAAACAGGGGTCCAGACACCTGCTAGTCCCACCTGTACTGCAGTCGAAGATGAGCATTGATTGACGGGGCAAACACTGCTTTTACCATGGACATACACCTTTTGGCTCCACAGTGACTTGCATTGATACTGCACAAGTGCCGTTGTTGGCCTTTCACCAACCTGTGCTGCTTACGTCGGGGCGGCACGCTTCGCTTGCTTCCCGTAAGCGGAGTCCTTACAGTACTGTGCACCAAACAAATGGACTTACCCGCCGTTCCTGAATGCGTGTGCTTTGAAGCAGAGTAGAAGCTTGGTGTTGCGACAGCAAATGCTGCCGATACACTTGTTGTTGTCGGTGGCTTCAAACAAACAAAGCACCACAGTGCTTCCGTGTTTCGATATCTAGCCAGGGGTGCAAGCCTAACTTTCACAGCGGAGCAAGCCTGTGCGTCGAACAGGAATGACGGGTGTGTACTGACGCGCGCCGCTCCGTCATGCTTTGGATGTCATACATGCTTGTAACGGTGAGCTGCAGCAAACTTGTGAAGCGCGCTCTGCGAATTCCAAAGGACCACCTCCACCAGGGCCTAAGGAACTAACTGCGCGTCTGCTCGGCGCGTCGGTATCGACATCAGCAGCCAGCGTGCGCCAGCCACGCTCAGCTCCATCTAGAGCTGTTGACAAAAATGCACACATGTGTTTTGTCATCAACATTGCAGTCCTGTGGTTGATGTGGTGGTTGATCTTCCATTGCATTCGCTGCTGCCAAAGCTGCAGCCGCCCACATTACTGCATTCCCAACATGCATGCATGTTGTGCGTATGCACAGCATGCAAGGATCATGCTTACACCATCATTCTCTGGCAGCGCGGGAAGCCAGGTTTCCGTGTACGCTGCAGGCTGGCAAGCGCGCACAGCCCTGCAGTGCATGCTTGGTGCGTTGCGTGCACGGCTGCCACCTGCGCACGCACACAGTCGCACAGCACCATAAGCGTACCTCGCCCTTGTGTAGTGGTGTCCCCGCGCGGACATGAAGCATACCAGCAGTGCGCTGACAGTGCATCTGCAGTTCTCAGACGCGTTGCTGACAAGCACAAATCAGTGAAAAGCCGTGCAAGGCGAGGGCCAACGGGTCCTCACAGTGTCCAAGACCACCCTCACCTGCCCAGCGACGTTCAGCAACGCACGGTTGAAATTGGCACACCCTGCGTGTACATGCGCTCCTCCCTGCGTGTACATGCGCTCCTCCCTCCAGCTGATGAGATAGTTGATGCATGCCACCGAGTGATACGTCATGCAGCCAGCTGGCAACGCCTGAGCACAATAGGACCAGCACGTCTGAGTCAGCTTAAGCACTGCTCACACACGTGCGCGCGGAACCAAGTTTTGTGATCAGGTGTGAGCGTGGGCTACGCACGAGCGCTCTCCATGCCTTGGAACAGCGCCCGGCCAGTGGGTCGGGGTGGATCCTAGTCAATAACCGTACCGGGCACTGCAGCCATAATGCGCGTGTTGCATTGTCTGGCATGCAGCTGCTGCGCATTCTGCGGGGTTGGGTGGATGCAAGGTAACGCATGTCCAATTGTGGGGGTGGGGAAGTTGTCAAAACGTGCAGTCAACAAGAACGTGAAGCACAGCGCAGTTCCCTGTCCTTCGCACTTCCCTGCTGTCAATTGCCGCATCTCTGCCCCTCCTGATAAGCTCGCCCAACACCGCCCATATAGTAGGATTGTCTCTAGCACCATGAAGGGGGCGGCAGGCCTCGGGGCAGTTGCGGTGAGGTGCTTGGCGCGCCTGGGCCAGACTGGAGCTCAAGGCTTTGCAGCTGTGGGTGAGGAACTACAGCAGGGAAGGTCCCTTTTCACCGGTAGGTTTGTCATTTTGCTGTTGGCTTGTTATTTTGACTGCCCTGGCCCCTCACCGAAACCCTTGCTGCTGCTGCTGCTGCGCTGCCAGTTGATAATACTGTGCTTGGCTTGGTGGTGTGTAGGCTCGCTGGTCGCTGCTGCCACACGCGTGTGTGCAACCACACCGCACCACAGTGGCAGGGTTGCGGGCCTTGGTCTATCAGCTGAGCTTCCAATCGTCAGCTTCCTCGGAGCGTCAGGCAGCAAACGTTATGCCTGAAATGCAAACCTGGGTCGAGCACCACCACCCAAGGTGGTGGTTGAGTTCGACCCAGAGGATGTTGAGTCGTTTATCCAAGTAGCTGACGCAATCGAGGCTGCGTTTCCCAACGTGATTGTGGAGGGCAACGAGGAGCAAGAGGGGCGGCCAGGGTCGTTTGAGGTGCAGACCTCTGAGGGCATCCTTGTCTTCAGTCGCTTGAATAGCAAGCAAGCACCGGACCCCGACGCCATCATATCACTCATCATCAACCGAAGCAGGCTGGCAGAAAGCAAGTCAGAGGGCGGAGGCATGACATGCAGCTAACGCTGTGTGTCTGTCCGTCAGGGCTTGCACGTGCAGAGGCTGTTGCTGGTGTTCAGTGCTCGTCATCGGTCTCGAACGGGGCGTTGGAAGCCTGCGAGTCATGTTGTCGTGCTATATGATGCTGGTGCTCACAAGCTTTTTCGAAAGCATGCGCCGGCTGAAACCGCATCACAACATGGCCGCGCTCCACACCCCTCCCACCAAACTGCAAGTGATTATAGACTGCAAGTGATTATGAACTTGACGGCGGGATGTCTGCTCATCACTGTGAGTGATAACACTGAGAGTTGGGAGTTAGAGCGGTGAATAAGTATGCTAACGGAGCAGGATTACACATTGAGCCGGTGTGCAAGCATGCGGTTACGTCCGCCAAGCCTCACTTGTCAAGAGCACCACCCGTGCGTTTGGAAAGGAGGCAAACAGGTCATGAAAGCTGCTTGTAAATACAGTGTCGGTAGTCTGAGGTCGATGCAGGTTGCCTACGCAGCTGATTAGTGCCCTGAGGACGCATGGCTTGCAGCAAGCTCGGGGAAGGCCTGCAGTGAAAGCAGACAGTAGCATGTTGGCCTTGCAGATGTGGTGCTTGAGGCCAGCAGTGAAGCAAGTGCTTGAGCTCAGTCAGCGCGCACGTCGAATTCACAGAGTTTTGCGAGGCACGCAAGCCCAAGCAAGACCCACCTTTGTCATCGCTGCGTGCTTCTGCGCCTCATCCCAGGCTCTTAGATTCCTGAAGCAGCAGGTGGCAAAGATACACAGCAAGGTCGCAGGGTGCTGGTGCGAGCATGCAAAGTAAGGGGTCGTTCGCAAAACCAAGCAGAGCTTTGCACTGTGCATACACAAGGACATGTGCAGAGACTTACGCCTCAACGACACGCTCCCCCTGGCTTTTCACAAAGGCAGGCATTACTGTCAGCCATACGGTAGTCCCAAGGGCTGCAAGCGTCAAGTTGCGGATCAAACCCATCGTGTTCTACGGCAGGTGCACCGACACAGAGCCAACAACCACAAGTGTACCTATAGCAACGTATGCAGCAGCTTTGTGTGCCTACGAAGTACCAGGCGAGAACCTATTGGCCTCACAGCTGGCGTGGTCTCGCCGCGCATTTGCCAGCATCCGTTGACCATGCATCATGCGTGCGTCCCTTGTCACATCGTGCACGCAACCGGCTGAGGCAGCTCATTCAACTGGATGACAGTGTTGAGCATCTGTTGCGAGGACTCCAACCCGGCACTGTGGCAGGTTGGCCGCGCCTGACCCGCTGGACCCACCAGCACCCTTATCATGGCCTGCATCGCATGGCTCATAGACGCACTGAGCCCCGCGGAGCTGGAGCCCTTCAAAGGCGCTCTGGTGCAGTGCGGCAACCTTCTGGCGCTCACGGATGGTGGCGTGGGAGGCACGCGGCCCTGCAGCGCGGCAACGCAAGTCGTCGTAGCGTCCTGCGTGCGCACCCCTACCTCGGTGCAGCTACAGGTGCGCCCATAAGGTATGGTACGCGTTGATACAGCTGAGAGGTGCATGTTTATGGCTTTCATGCCTCCTGTTTGGCCATCTGATGTCACAGACCTGTGGCACGTTTCCCGCCAAAACGTGCCAGCCGAGTGAAGCAGGTGTGGCAGCAGGTTGGCCCTGCCTGCTGCGCAGCACCAACTGCTGGACAGGGTCGTGTGATGACAAGTCGGTGCACGGCGGAACACGTTGCTGCCCGTCGTGCGCCACGTACATCAGCAGTCGCTCCCGCTGGGTGGGTGGTTTGCGCTGGTTTGAGCAGGTGGTCCATAAGTCCGCGAGCTTCTCGCTGCGAGACTTCCAAGCCTCCCTCACCAAGCTCAAGGACCAAGCAGGGGCCTGCCAAGCCATCGACTCAAAGAAGCTCGGTGAGCACCGATCGTGTGGTGATAGGGGGCGTGATTTGTGCCTGTCTATAGTATGCATGCCACACCCTGCCTGCCAGTGGCCGCAGCCAGCCACCTTGGCTCATTGGCATGCACATCGGCGGGGCCACAGGCTACTCACATGCAATCATGCACTGGATGCCAGTACTGGATGCCTCCGTGTTCGCATGTGAACGGAACCCCGCCTGGCAGCAAGCCCACATCCATCCTATGCACGTGGCACTACTGTTGAGCTCTGGCACTTGTTTACAGCCCAACATGACAACAAACTGGTTGGCGGTGCCCTGCAGTCATGGCGCTCCGGCCACTCATCCAGCTGCTCGCAGCCGCCACGGGGGCGGCCAGCAGCACAGCCGCTGCAGGCGTTGCGCCTCACCACCAGCAGCACCTGAACCAGCTTGCAGGTGGCTGCGCCGCCGGCAGCAGCAGCAGCACGACTGCGCCAGCCCGGCAGGCGCCGCCCGTACATGTGCATGTGTATGTGGCGGCGAGGGGCTACGCATCCACGCCTGCATTCCACAAGGTGCTCAAGGTCAGTGTCAGCGCGCTGCCGCCAAAGCCCAACGCGTCGTAGTTGGGCACAGGATTGGGATTCAGCTGGGGACCATCTGTACTCAACTGTCCATACATGCGCTGAACTCATGCTTCACCATGCATTTTGGGTATGGGTGGCGATTTGATCGAATTTTGTGGGCATCTGCAGGATGCCGCTGCTGTGGGCATCAGCGTGACCTTCTTAGCCCTCTCAGCTGGAGGCCTGGAAGGCTCCCATGATGCCGCAGCCGCATCTGCCGCTAGCATGACGGAGGACCTAGCAGCGGCAGGACAGGCAGCTCAAGCGCGCAACAGTGATCCTGGGCAGCACCATAGCGTAGGCGGCGGCACCGGCAGCCATGGTGCCGTGGTGCATCAGCAAGAAGCTGACATACAGGCGTTTGCGGAAGATGTGCGGCAGCACAGCAACGCGCGGTTTGCGGTGGTGAGGCTGGGTGAGTACCCTTTCCCCTCCCCCCCCGCCCTGCATGTTGCACTCAGCTGAGCGCCCACACCTGCATGGTGTCACCGGCATACGACCCACACTACAGAGAAGCATCTCCTGGCGGCATCGCTTCCGTATCTCCAATCGTTTGCCTGCTGTGCGTGTGCCTGAGCTGGACAGCTCATGCAGCGTCCTGCTGACCATGGTCGCATCTCAGCGTCATCCTGACTTCATCTTGAGATTGGTGAATTGTGATGCCCATACTGACAGCAATGGAGCATCCAGGGAGCATCACTCCATAGCAAGGACGGACTGCTATCGAGCCCCTGATACCCGCGAGATACACTGTTTGTGCACAATGCACACGTGGTCATGCATGCATGGTTGCGTGGTTGTGTGCAGACCCGCTGTCCTTGGAGCGCACCGTCATGCAGTGGGTCAGCCGGCTGCTAGGCCTGGAGGGGCCCCTGTACCGCCCGGAAATCCGCATCATACTGCCTCGTCCCATGATCACTGCGGCGCCACTCAGCGGTACAGATGACGCGGATGATGCCACCGGCGACCCGGCAGACATGGCGGCGGCAGCCGCTGCTGGCCGCAACGACGATCGCAGTGTGCCGCCAAGGGATGGTCATTTTGGTCCAGGCGTTGAGGGCGATGTCGGCAAGCGCAGCAGCGGAGGCAAAGCGGAGCTGAGCAGCTGGCCTCCCGAGGGAGGTGGCGAGGAGGATGACGAGGCTGACGGGGTGGTGGTGGTCATGGAGGCTCCTGATGACCATGATGACCATGCGCAGGATGCGCAGCACACACTGGAGCAGCAACAGCAACAGCAGCAAGCAGAATCTGCCGCAGAAGGGGCAACACTTCCAGAGCCGGCCGGTGAGCAGCAGCAGCAGCAGCAGCAGCAGCCGGCGGTGGCTGTGGCGCAGCAGCGGGTGCGCCACACGCTGCGCGGCCAGCTGCACCAGGCGCTGCTGCCGCTGGACGCCAGCGTGTCGCTCGGGGCTGCGCTGTGTCCCTGCCACAACCTGCCGACCGTGGCGCTGCGCAGCGGGGGTGACGGCAGCGCTGACGTGGCGCCCAGCGCCCTGCAGGGGGCATACCAGCTGCCAGGTGAGTGATGTTGACATACTGTACTGCGCAGGTGTCATTTGCACCGTTGTACTACACATGGTGGTGTGGTGCTTTGTGCATGCTGGTTCTGGTCACGTCAGCTGCAAGCATGCAATCCGCTGCAGCGACTTCCACCAAACAATCAAATAATCGGTTCGTTGTTTCATTCTGGTACATTGATACGCTTGCCTCCCGCAAACGTTGAGTAACGTTGTGATGCTGCACATGATGACCTCATGTGTGCTGCATCACAACTTTGTCGAGTGCCACCTATCCATTGTGTACAACTTATTCATTTGACCCGTGCATGCATTTACAAGCGCTGCTTTGGAGGGGATCATCTGACCTCGACGTTCAGTGTGCATGCATGCATACATGCCTGATGGCCGCATGCCGCCGCAGATCACCTTTGCGGCATCACGCTGCGCCCGCTCCAGGAGGGCGAGTGCTCTCGCGCCACCTCCACCTCCATCCCCGCTGCCGCCGCCGACAGCGCAACATCTCGGCTCACATTGCGCGTGGGTCCTGCGCAGCACCTGCGCCTGATGGCCTCCGCCGCCAGCCTGCGCCAGGCGGGCCTCGTGGCTGACGATGCGCACGACTCCGCCAACACCACCGCCGCTGAGCAGGCGCTTGAGGGACTCGTGCATCCTCGTGCCAGCTTGGCACCGTCGGGGCCTGCTTCAGCTGCAGGGGGGGTGACAGCAGCAGGGGCTGGTGGCGGGGCTCAGGCATTGCAGGAAGCTCAGCGGTGCAGCGGGCACGAGCCCTCGGTGGTCGCCCTGCACGTGCAGCGGCCGGTGCTGCTGCGTGAGGTTGACCTGTCGCTTGTACACGGTTGGCCGCAGCTGCTGCTGCCCAGCTGCATGTCCGGGCCTTGCTGGCGGGATAGAGCCGGCAGTGGTGGCGCTGGTGGCGATGGGGACAGTGCGGCAGCGGCGGAGGCGGCAGAGGAGGAGGAGGAGGAGGAGGACAACGGTGTTGCGTTTGCTTCTATGTGCGAGGTGCGTGGTTGACGCCACCCGCATGCCATACAGACTTGCGTTTCGCAAGCCGTTGACCACCACAGCTGTAGTTCATGCTGGTGCTCATGATGCAGCTGTACTGCATGCCACCGCTTGTACTGCTCGCTGCCAACTGCACTGCATCATGCAGGGTGGTAACATGGAATGGAATGCCACCAGCACCGCACGCCAAGCCTGACTCCTGCGCACGCCTGATGAGAGCGCATATAGGACCGAAGCCCTAATCCCTACTAGCACCCTCAACTCTGAATGGATGCACACGCTCACTGCAATGGCGCAGGCGCTGCAGGCGGATGCTTGCGGCCTGCTGGCCTGGTCCCGCCACAACCTCGACTGCCACGCCAGCCTCCTGGCGGCACACGACCAGCAGCAGCAGCGGGTGCAGCAGCAGCAGCAGCAGCAGCAGCAGCACGGTGCTGCCCCCGAGGGCGCAACGGTGCTACAGCGCCCGCCACCTGCCTGCTTGTGGTGGCGGCCGCCGTTCAAGCACTGGTACCTTCTGATCCCCGGGCCAGGAAGCTTCCTTGTACGACGCCTGGCATGCAGGTGGGGTGATGCCTCCTCACCCCCCCCTCTCCGCAGAGATCCACACGTGCATGCATCACCTGGCTATGTTGAGCATATGGTACCTCAGTAGCTTGATGGGTGAGCGTCCACTGCACAGAACTACGGGTGTTGTTACTTCCCAGGGTGCTCGTTGCAATGCAGCCAACCTACGCTCTGTTCCGGACCCAATCCTAATGGCAACGCTGGTGTGGGTGATGTGCAGATGTAATCTCTCTATCGTTTCTGTCTGCTCCAGCTATGATGCCAGTGATGCCAGTTACACGACTCATGCGATGGTGGTTTCCGCTGGCATGTGGGCCCCCCCGTGCACCTGCAGGGAGCAGCTGGTGCCGTTTGCATGGCCCCCCAACATGTACCACGCGAACGAGGCCGCTGTGAACGCCGCCAGGCAGGCGCTGCTGCCACCCGCTCCGCCGCACCACGCTGGGGCGCTGCCAGCACCAGCAGATGCCGCAACCATCACCGCCGCCTCCGCGACCGCCATCGCGGGCAGCGGGAGCAGCACGGGGGGTGCGGAGGGGGGTGTTGAGCAGGGTGCGGTAGCTGCAGCAGCTGCGGGTGCCCCCCTGGACCCGCTTCTGCTCTCATGCGGCTGCCATGAGGCCATCGGGCAAATGCTGAGGGCGAGCATCCGCATGGTGCCCATGACCCCACCCACGCCATCCCCGCCGCCGCCGCAGGCCCCCGCACCCATGCCTGTGCCGGCTGCTGCATCTGCGCACGGCAAGGCCCCGTACCGCAGCGGCGGAGCTCAGCATGCAGTTACTGCCGGCGGCACGATGCCCTCATCCCATGCGGGTGCGCCTGGTGCCTCTGCGCATGTGCCGGCTGCCCCTGAAGCCACCGCACACCTGCAGCACAATGCAGCACCACGCGCATTGCTGCCTGGGTACACCCACCAGCCAGGACACGCTTCACTGGCTGCAGCCGCTGGCGGCGCTGACGGGATGCAGCCACGGCAAACGCGCGCGGGGGCCAGCAAGCCCCTGCTGGGGCTTCACAGCGTATCGCGTGTGACTTCACCATCAGCACCTCCATCAGCAGCAGCTGCTGTGCTGGCTGGCGGCGCACCGCAGCTCCCTCACGCAGGTCACCTGGTGGCGGCTGGAACGGCCATGCATGCTTCATGCGGGATGGTGCAGCTGGACTCGCCTGCTGATGCGCCCCGAGGCAGGGTGGCACGCGCGCCTGATCCACCGCAGGGCCCCGCGCCGTACGAGCACCAGCAGCACCCATCACACCTACCACAGGACAGCGGGCAGGGCAGGCCGCAAGCCGCAGCAGCGCCCGCACAACCTGCACTCCGCGCCACCCACCCCGCCGCCCTGACCGCTGCACAGCAGCCGTCAGCGCCTGTTGTGGGCCGCAGCAGGCGAGGATCTGCATCTGGGTCAGCTGCACACGATCCTGGATCCGGGTCTACGCGTCGAGGGCCACTGCCGCTGATGGGCCCCCGTAACCCCCCGCCGCCCAGCAAGCGCTGATGCCATGCGTACGCAATATCAGCGGTACCTGACGCATGCTACCGTCGCCTTTTCGCTGTTCACCGATTTGCATTCGCGAGCCCAACCACAGCGTTTCGCCTTTTCGGTCGGTGAGAGTGGCCGCAGCGCATGACTCGGGGTGCGTTACATATTGTCGTATTGATGAACCGCGCTAAACAGTGGTGCAAGCTATCCGAGCAGGCCGGGTGTGGCAAGCCAATCACTGTGCATACCAACATAATAAATACTAGGCCTTGTGCATGGTATGCTCAGCGATCCCTGCCGCGCCGGCCTGGGCCGCTTGCACCCCGCGCGCAGCGCACAGACGGGCGGTGCCATGCGAACATGAGCGTGAACGTGCTCTCGGGAATGCCATTAGCATGCGAGTGCCTGCTTTGGCCCGGTGCTTGCGTCGTCCCACGATCCTATGCCTCGGTGTTGGACTATCATATACACCAGCATACCGGTAGCCAGCAGTATAGCACATAGAGAGAATAACAAGACGATACCAGAATCGCGCTACTATTTATGGTATCCAGCACGGCACTTGCGCATGGAGATCACGTGATGCCACAAAGCATACCGCACCTTGGGCCGTACTTTGTTCCTCCTTGGTGTGCCATACACATGCTGTCACAGCCAAGGACGCGACGCTGCTGCTGCCTATCAGTGTGATTCAGTAAGGCAGTAGGCCGGACAGCATGCACAGCATCAGCCGAACGCCTTTAGTGACTCGGTTGTTTGGTTCATGGAGTCGCCTCACGCGTTTGGGAACAAGGTTTTGGGGGAGGGGTGGCATGTGCATGTCTTAGCTCACACGGAGCGAGTCTTGTGCAGTGCATAGAGGCAAGGACGCCCCAGGGGTTGGAAGAATCGGCGGCCAAGGGAATGGTGAGCGTGCGCGTGAGAAGCGCAGTGCCGGACCCTGTTGCATCAGTGCAGGACCGCTCATGCAGGCAGGCAGGAAGGCCCCAGCATGGCATCTGCAGGTCTCCTCGTACGCATGAGATTGTACTGCAAAGGGAGGGTGATACAGCACGGCAACGGGTCATGGGGAAGGCATGAGACAATTGATGGAAGTGCGTGGTGAACGTGCGAAGCGCTGCGCGCATCGTTCCCAGACATACGGGCGCAGCCAACGCCCTGCTCCCACAACAGTACCAGCTTACAAGGGCAGTGCGCAGTCTCAGCGGGTGATCCGGGAATCACCTGGGAAGTCCAACATGACTGGGCGGCAGGAGCATGAGTGCGGCTGCGGCGAGAGGGGGTTGAGGGTTGGCAACCAGGGTGGGTGTGTGGGGAAGCTTAAACAATATGCAGTACATGGACGGAATAGAAAGTAGCAGCAGTGCGCAGTGGTGAACGCCAGCCAGCGCTAACACGGGGTGGCATGTTGTCGTTGAATCACGCCACACGACACACTCGCTGCAGCGTTTCGTCGCCAATCGCGTGAGTGTCATGTGACGGGCCATCGCCTGTGCCGCTAGGCCCGCAGCGCATGCCGGGAGCGCACAGCACGGCGGTCACGCAGCAGCAGCAGCAGCAGCAGCCGGGCTCGCCGCCAACCCCTGCGAGAGGAGTGGCCACTTGCCGCCGCATGAGCGTGAAATGCTTGTCGTGCGCGTAAAGCCGTGAGGGGCAGTGTGGGGCCGAACGCGCTTGCGTAATCACGATGCACACGCACGATGCAACAAGTGGTGTGCATGGTCCAACCTCAACCTCTGGACGCACAACAGCTGCAGGCGGCAGCAACACTGCCTGCAGCGCTCGTCGCGGTTGGGAATCACCCAACCTAATGGGTTGGGTGGCAATGCAGCAGAAAAGGCATGGGGACAGGTATTCACTTGTGCACCTCCCTTGCCGTCTGCCAAAACCGGGTAGAGTAACAACGGGGCGGCCCGCAGGATGCATACCAGCTAGGCAACGCGCGCATGTGGGCCACAGCACTCGCAGATACACGGCCGCGCCAATGGTTGCGCAACGGGGGATTGTTGGACCAGCGCTTGACAGTGGTCGATCGAGTATGGCGTACACACAACGCAGCAGCATCGCTTGGTGCAAAGCATGGCCACAAGAAGCCATCGCCTTGCTGTGCACATGCGCCCCAGGGACACGTTGATAGCGTGCATGGTCTGGCCTGATCTGCTGTGGCATGACGCATGACAGAGTCACGGGCGAGGAGTAACCTCACACAGCACCCACACAGCAGACCAGTAGAGGAGAGGCAGTGCGTGCTTGCAAGACCGTACCGGTAAGCACGGGAGCATCGCGGGGTCAGCGCAGCCACCGCATCACAGCATCCGCCGAGTGACAACACATTCCACCAGCCCGGCTTCGACCCCCAAAGCAAGCCCGATGCTAAGCTACACGAGCAACAGGCTTTCGTTGGCGAAGCATCAGTCAGCGTGCAATACCGTAAATGCTGAGCACGACGCGCAGGTGCAGGCAACGGCATGATCGGCCCGTGTGCATAGAAAGGCCTCCGCGGGTGCCGACTGCCGGCGCCTGGCAAGCGACGGCCCACCACTAGGCGTACGTACGAGCGGGTGAGTGCGGCACGAGGTGCACACCTCCCTACATCAGAAGCACAGCGGGTGGTGCTTGCCAGGAAGCGGTTGGCAGTGCTCGTCAGAGGCACATTCGTTGCCCTCTGAGGGCAGGGACAGCGATTGCCCTCTGACGGAGAAGAGCTGCATGTCGTGGCAATGTAGCAAACTAGCAACCTTACTGCATTGATTTGAAGCATTGGTGATTGGAAGCATTGATGATTCACATTGATGCTACGAGTATGCCGTACATCATACCGGTAGTACCGTATCGACCGGGATTGCCACGTGGTCAAAGGCGAGCACGGGTGGGACTAGCGTCAACGCAAGCCCTGCCGTGAATCCCTGAAGGCCTGCAGGTGCCAAGTTCGCTACAGTTCATTGTGAGCTGGAGGACAAGACCTCCAGGGACGGACTCAACACTTCGACCGCAATTCATCTGCATGCAGCGGGGCGGCGGTAGCGCCGCCGCGGCATGCGCAAATGAGGAGCATCGCATACGCGCACGGAGGAATTCCTAGTTCAGCACAGGCAGAGGCTA
>BDDA01000202.1:22987-39620 GCA_001662385.1 Chlamydomonas asymmetrica | reverse complement strand
CCGCCAAACGCGTGTGTGTCTGTGTGTGTGTAGGGAGGGGGGAGGCCGCATGCGCGAGCATGTGCGTGTGGGTATGGGTGAGGGGGGGGGCCGTGTCGGGGGGAGGGGCGTGTGTGTACGCGCGCGCAGGGCGGGAGGGCCATCACATGTATGTGGGGCAGCATAGCGCCATGCGAGCGCTCATTGAGGTCTGCCATCATGTACCGTATGTACAGCACCAGTGTACTGCAATTGCCGCTCATCCACTCACCCGCACACATGGGGCGGTGAGCGTGGTGTGTTGTGTGTTAGTGTTACCCACGGTCAAGGTCACGATCACGATCACGATCACGATCACGCGCTGTACAGGCAAACGCAAAAGCAGGTGTCACTGGTGAGGCAGCGATGCCCACCCGTGTGGGTTGAGCATGGTCGCGTGCTGCAGCCATCTGATTAGGCCGGGAGAGAGCATGGCGCCCAACCTGACACCATCATTTCATTGGCGATTGGTCAACAGTGCTGGGCGCGGTAGGGCGGTAGGGCAAGGGCGGGTGAAGCAGGGGGGCGCTCCTACGAAGCTCGTCGTACGAATGCCCATGACATTGCATTCGGGGCTACGGATGGGGAACATAAAAAATGCACAAACAGAAAGAGCAGCGATGCTGGGAGTGGGAGACTTCCGTACAGCACAGCACCAGCGCCTGTGTCAGGCATGCACAGCAGGGGTGCGCCCGCTGCTTGACGATGACAGGCCAATGAGGAGGTGCGCATCATGCATCAAGCCTGCGTGGCAAGCTGTGTCTGTGCCAGGCAGATGAGCGTACGCTCACGCGCGGGACTGCTCAAGCGCCGCTAAGCGCCTCAGCCACTGCGCCACACCCAGCAGTACAAGTGCAGCGCAAGGAATAAGGAACGCAGTGCAAGCATGTGTACCGCAATGTTATGCTGCTGGCACATGTTGTGCATGCAATGGGTATTTGCAGTACGGCTCGCAGGATAGAAAATCATACACCTTGGGTTGCGCACAGTTTGCTTGATCAAAATGGGCTGTGGCCTGCAGTTGGACACGCTTGAATACTGTACATGCGACCTTCTGAGCCCCCTTGCAGAGTGGCGGCAGCAGCAGCAGCGGTAGCCCATTCACGCTTGCCCCTCCTGCCACACCGTGGACGCGCGGTCGACAACTCAACACCGCTGGTGCGGACTTCCAGGTTGAACATCCTGCAACCACATCTCCCACACGCTCGACGAATGCCTGATGCGCCCAACACCACCATCATGTATTCAGGCTGCATGGGCTCCACTTACGCCCCCATGCACTTGCTGCGTATCGGAGCCGTGCAAGTGGGTGGCAGGGCGGGTCCCGCTCACGGCCCAATCACCGCGTTGGCCGGCGCCTCGCCCGCAGCGATCATCGCGTCGAGGCATGCGCGCCGCACGTCGCACATACGTGTGCCGCCGTACTTGACCTCCCGCCAGCCGTCACACGCGCGGCGCTCAGGGTTGCGGTCCTTCAGCACCGCCAGCGCAAAGCTGCTGACCGACACGTGCATCACGCCGTTGTACAGGATGCACCCTGCGGCAGGCACGGCGGCGGAGGCGGCGGCAGCGAGAGAGCGGTGTTAGCAGTGTGAGCGGCGGCAGTTGGCGGCTGTGCTCAAACCCTGTGGCTGGTGCAACACCTACCTGGGTGCTCGGCAGCTGCTGGGCAGGCGCAGGTGGACAAAAAGCGCCGGCACGGGCAGGGAGGAAGTGTGCGAGAATCGCATGCCCGCACACTTGCACACACTACAGCAGACACAGGATTTGAGCACCTTTTTGATGCGGAATCACCATCATGTCAGCGGTAAACACACGTAATCTGTGGTAGGCGGGTTTTGGTACGCATACGCTGTGTGTTGAGAAGTGCCTACCAAGACCACATCCCCCAGAGGGGTTGCCAGCTCACCATCGGACACGACCACCGCCCGCACGTTGTCGATGTTGCCGACGGTGAACACCACCGGACCGTCCTGCAGGAATCCATACTGCACCAGGTGGGCCATGGTGGGGATGCTCTTGCTCAGCCGCTGCTGCAGCGCTGACGACCCGGACATGACCACGCCGCCGGGGCCGCTCGGCCCCTGCCCCTGCCCCCCCGGAGTGTATTCCCCGCCGCTCGTGCCGTCCATGGTTGAATCGGGCGGAGTGTGTGGCTCAGAGTACTGCGGCTGTGGCGGCAGTGGCTGCTGGTGGTGCTGGTGGTGCTGGTGCTGGTGGTGCTGCTGCATGAAGCCCCCGCCGGTGGCGCTGTTGGTGCGGCTCGGGCCTTGCAAACCAAACGAGCCTCCGCTGCCAGCCAGCGGGACGGAGGCGCGCCCCGACATCAACTCCGCCTGCGTAGGCGGGCCCTGCAGATGCTGCTGCTGCTGCTGATGGCCCTGTTGGGGGTACTGCGGCAGCGGCAGAGAGCGACGGAACTCCAGCTGATGCTGCTGCTGCGGCATAGGAGGCCCCTGCTGCTGCGGCTGCTGCTGCGGCAGCAGCAGCGGCAGCGGCTGACGGTTGTACTGCGCACGCTGCCCAAAAGCAAGCGATGCCGCAGCCTCCAAAGTGAGCCCGCCGCTGCTGGGGCCCGGCCCGCTGCCTTGGCGCCGCAGCTGCTGGTGCTGCTGGTGCTGCTGATACTGCTGCTGCTGTTGATACTGCTGGCCGTGATGCATGTCCTGGCCCTCCTCCTCTTCCTGCTGCTGCTGCTGCTGTTGCTGCTGCTGCTGCTGGTAAGCCACGAGCGCCTGCTGGTGGTAGCGGCGAAGCAGCTGTGACTGGTGCTGCTGCCGCAGCGCCTCAGACGCCCGCGTGCTCGTGAAGCCTGCCGCCAGCGCTGCCACGGAATCGTTGGCGCCAAGCGGGTGACCCACATCGCCCCCACCTCCCAGGTAGTTCGAAACCGCTGCCGGGTCCCACGCTTGCTGCTGCTGCTGCTGCAGCGCCGCATCACGCTGCAGCGCCGGCATGACGTCGCTGAACATGACGGCGGAGCGGCGGCGCTTGACAACGCTCGCACTGCCTGGGAAGGGCGGAAGCGGGGCGCCGAACGGCGGCGGGCCCAACGGCCCGCCGGGCAGGTAGCGCGACGCTCCGGGCGCTTCTGCGTCTGCTGGCAGCTGTGGCTGCTCCAGGGGGCCACCGCCAAGGCCCAACGCCGGGCCCTGGCCCGACCCAGACGCTTCGTGTATCATTTCGTCCAGCCAGGCTTCGTTAGTGGGCATGGAGCGGCTCCATCGCAGCAACGGACCGACAGGGAAGTCTGTGGAAGACGAGCGGCGCTTGTAGCCAGGCTTTTCTTGCAGCTCGGGCTGCGGTGGCGCGCCGGTCACTACGGCGCTGCCCGAAGCGGCTGACCCGGAGGGTGGGAACCCGCGCGGCATGCCCGTTGTCGGCCCCGTCGCCCAGCCGGGGCGCTCCAGGGGCGCGCGGCCACCGACGCCAGGGCTTGGGCCGCCCGCAGAGAAGCTGTGGGAGCGCAGCCCGACGGTGGTCTCGGAGCTGGCGTGTGCGGGGGTCCAGGGGGCGCTGCCAAACGGCAAGCCGGCGCCAGTGCTGGTTCCTGCTGCCGCACCCCTTGTCCCCAAGCTCAGTTCGTCCACGCGCAGTAGATCGATGACCGACAAATTGTCCGCTGACGTGCGTGTCCTGCCCTGTTGGGGCCTTGGCAGGTCGGCTGTTGAGCCTGGAAACAGCATAAACATTAGCAGTGCTATCAGAGCTCTACAGCTTCTGTAACGCAGCAACTCACCCCACTCAGTTGATAAGAGGCTTGGAACAACGGGCTGAAAGTGTCCAGCGAGCAGGTGCGTAGAACGGGACGTTCAGTTGGTTTAACCAGTTTGCCACAGTTGCCACACCAGGGATGCCAGGCGAGTACTTAACGGCCTTTTTCTTGCTTTCAGGATTGGTTCGGACAGGGGCAGGACGACCGCATCCGCATGACGTGTCATTACCGCGCAGGTACGTTGCAGTTGACACTACCTCCTAGAGCTTGACTAGCAGGAGAGACCGAGCAGGTATGGGAGCTCACCTGCAGGAGATGGAGACAGGTCGCTCCAAGGACGGAACTGCGGGTCTGCGCTGAGCAGGGGTGGCTGAGAGGACCGCCTTCGACGAGGCGCTAGTGGTGGGTGCCCTGGCCCAGCCGACAGGTCGGGGTAGTAATTGCTATCCAGGAAAGTAAAGTCCTGGAATTGGAAAGAGACTCCATCATCCAGGAACTGGCCAGGCTGCGGCGACGGCGCCTCGGGGTGCACAGGACGCGGCAGGAACCCGCCAGAGGGTGTACGCTCGCCGTGCAGGCCCGTTCCTTCCTCCATGCTATCGCGACTACCGCATTTGCACGCTCAGTGCTATGCAAGCGTCAAACCTGGATGACCTGAACCTGCACAGGACACCCAAAAGGTAGTCGAAGATCTTTAACAGCGCAACGGCTCAGGCGCCCTGCACGTCTACGGCCAGCAAGGCAAGGCGAAGCAAGGTAGGGACGAAGGCGAACGGCCAAATGAGTTCAGTAAGAATGTCCAGGAGCACTGCAAGAGCAGGACTACCGTTCAAGTCGAGTTCTGCTGTTCGTGCCGCTGTTCTCGTTCGCAGACAGACTGATACCATATTCAAACAACCCCAGCAGCCTGTTTCTAGCAACCCAAGCAAAGATCTAAGCAGCTGCTCGAAGTGTACACAATCATGAGCCGCACTTGTGGTGGTTTGGCAGTGGCAGGTGGGCAGGGACAAAAAGCTGCAAGACAGCAGGAAACTTGTCCCTTGTGAAAACACACACGAACGGCCTGCAACCCGCTCGGGTTCTGCTAAACCATACGTGCGAACAGAACGGGTTCGCTCGCAAAACACGCACGTCAACTTCAGTTCTGCCCAAGTTGACTGCACCAAGTCCAGGTCGTTGGAGAACCCCAGCGATAGCGACCGCACGCACGCTGGACACTATAACCACACTCACACCAGCTCCGCAGCAAACTTCGATTCACCTGCGCTTACCAGCGAGTCTTTGTGCTAATTGTCCTCCTCCTCCTTGTTCAGAGGTACTGTGAGCAAGCCAGTTACCTTCTCCCAGGCACACTGGCAAACACCGTGTTCGGTGAACCTGACACGGGAGTAGACTATGCGCTAGTGAGTGTGAGGAAGTGCGCAGAACAGGACGATGGAGTGTGGTGAGTGAATAGTTTCAGTCCACTCCTCAGTCAATTGCGTGTGCGACATGTCAGGAAGAAGCGTGAGCGGAACTTAGAACGGATCATGAGCGACAGCACTGCAGCTTCAGTATCCGCGCTCGGCTCAATGCATCAGGTGAAGGGGGGCTCACCACACTCTGAAAAAGTGTAGTGCAATTTGAGCAATTTGCAAATTCGTCTTGGGGCAGGCAGACATAGACAGGCAGCACATACAATAGTGCCTGTAGGAATTCATGGGTTGAAGTGTCTGACAGCCAGTTCCCCGTGTGGTAGCACTTGCACCACGCGTCCATAAACGCGCTGAGGTGTAGTGCCAGGTGCAGCAGGAGCTTACCGCACCCGCTGACTTCGACACCTGCAAAGCATGAGGTGTCAATGTTGGCTACAAGCCGTCTGTTGTGGTCTGTGGTTTTTGGGCCAGGCCAACCAACCTCGATGACCACAGCGGTTGACAGGTAGTAATCAAGCCCGCAGTGCTGCATTGAAAGGTTTGTAGGGCTGCAGTGTGCAAACTAGGAAATGAGGCTGATGGCCTGTGCATGCTCCTGCAAGCCGTGTTGTGCGTTGACTGCCCGTCACCGTGCGTGTGCTGCTCAAACAGCTGCACCGGCGCACTGCGGTGGGTTCGTGAACAAAACTTGCATCGTACTGCATGGTATTCACCATACATAGGCTGCAGTTATTACTCTAGCGCACCTTTGGGAGTTCAGAAAGCGTGGTTGGACTTTTAGCGTCGGTGCTGCATGCTTGCGCGCTCGACTGTTGCCTTGCACGTGCATGGTTGCACGCCAAGGCGTTAGGTTCAGCCCCTCGGTTTTTCCCAGAGCTGCGCTCGGGGAAAAACCGTGGAACCGTGGGTCCGTGGGTCATGAAGCAAAATCTGCATGAGTGCACGCTCATCACTGTGACAGAGGGAGGGTTCCGCTGCTCCCGATCGCATCGTGCTTAATTCCAAGGCCCACATGACTCACCACCACACGCAGCCTGCAGCCTTAACAGACACACGCATTGCCCACTGCCGCACGCCTGTCTCGACGTCTCGTAGCCTTGCACTGTCACAAAGCAGCAGTCAGTGCAGGAATGCGCCCGTTTGCTCAGGCAAGGACTGCACAAACACTGCCCGACAACCGTTGCCAGCCCCAGGTCAGCACAGCTGCAGTGGGAGCTAGGGACATAGCGGCCTCCAAGTCAGGTGGCGCTGTGCTGCAAGGCGCTTCGTTCCCGCCTGCCCCGCCTGCCCTCGTTCGCTCGCAAACCACAGCGCAGGATGGCGCAGCAGCAGGGCAGTTTCAGCAGAGGCGCCAAGCAGATAAGGAGCAGGCAGGAGGAGGGTGTACCCAGCAGTTGCTGCTGCCTTCGCCCCCGCCTACGCTGCTTCGGCCTCTGGCCCAAAAGGCGTCTGCTGGCAGCGGGAGGCAGGCAACAGCTGCTGCAGCACTGCGCGAGGCAGGCCCACTGCTTCCACAGCCTAAAGCTGCAGAGAGATCAGCTGCCTGCACGCCAGCAGTCCCCTCACACTTGCACCCACGCGCAGCGCCACCTGCTGCCAACGGCGCCAAAACAGCGGACAAAGATGCGGACGAAAGGAGTTGCTGGCGAGGCAGGGGAGGCAGCGGCGGCTTTGCTCCATATGCTGCCTCTGCCCTGACACCCGTATCGACACCGTGTGCTGCACGGCGAATGTCTGCTGATGCTGCTGACCTCACCGCTGCCTCACGTTTTGACCGTCTAGGGTGTGTCGCGGGCACTGCTGGACCGGCCGCCGCTGATGGCCCTTTACCTCCACCTCCCGATACAGCCCTCCGCCAACGGGCTGCGCACGCGCTGCCAGCAGGTGATGCTGAGCTGACCAACCATTACTTGATGGGTAACGTGTTGCTGGGTAGCAGGTTGTGCCCACTGCCATCCCCGCCACAGGCATGCATGAAGCATTGCCCGCTTGCATGAGCATGCATGCATCAGTCACGCTGCATGGTGCGCACATGAACACACCAACACAATCTCCTGATGGGTGATGGCCTGCAGTGCCGCAGGATGCAATGCATATAGAAGTTGCAGAGTTCACATGGTAATGATCCATCCATTCAGCCTGCATGATTCATCTCCCTTGCCCAGCTGCATACATGGCCACACGTGTCACACACGCTACGTCAGCCCAGCAGTGTGGCATCAACCAAACACATCAATTGCAAGCTGCAGGTACTTGTAAAACCACCACCGCACCACTGTTGCCCTGCGAGACCGCCAGGGGTCAAGTCAATTCAATCACAATCAAGTTCATGTGCGGTATCCAGGACCTCAGCGCATGCAGACATGCAGTCTGCGCATGTCTCAGTGTTTTATTTACCTGTGCCAATGTGGATTGCCTGCTTGCAGTGGGTGCGGCCTCAGACGCCGTCGTCCCGCCCACAACAGGCGACATCATTGCCACCCCCAGTACAGCGGCTGCACACATGTATGGCGCGCTCCCCACCAGGCGCCCTCAGGCCGCGGGCGGCTCGGTGGCCGTGATAAGCGCTGGCGATGCCGCGCAGGCTGCTGCCAACCGCAGCAATGGCGACAACATGCCCCCGGCAGGCCGCCACATTCGGGGCAGCGATGGATTCGCTGTGCCCGCCACGCCGGCGGGCGCGGTGCGGCCAACGCCCCGCCAGCCGCCCAACGCGCCCAAGAAGCAGTGGCTCACGGGAATGGGCCTGCGCGGCATGCAGCAGCAGCAGCAGCAGCAGCAGCAGCAGGGCCTGCTGATCGCCCACATGCCTGACACGCCTGAACGGACTGACACGACCCCGCAGGCCGCAACAGGACTCCAGCGGCCCCAGCGGCTGCACTCGCAGCATCAGCAGGGCGAGCAGCGGGACGAAGTGTGGCGGGACGTACCAGCAGGGGCCGGGGGTGCGGTACCGCAGCAGCAGGGGCACGGCAGCCCGCCAGCGCCGCACTCGCCCAGCCTCGTCTCCCCCTTCTCACGCTGCGCAGCCGCGTCGCCCACCCGGCACCGCGCAAGCGCCGACGCCCTCCTCGACGCAGCAGGCGGCGTCGGCGCCGCGCCAGCTGCTGTGGGTATTGGCACTGCTGGGAGAACATGCCCTGCGCTTCAGCACCCACCTGGGGTCTTGGGTCCTGGCAGCCCTCCCTTGCAACCCACAGCCGCAGCAACAGGAGCTGGGCGGTGCTCCCCGCTACGTCTCACGCACCCATACAGACCCACTGCCGCCAGCACCGGCGGCATGCAGGCCACAGGTGGCCCCACTTCGCCATCCGCAGCTCTTACCATGTCAACTCAGCGTGTGGTGAGGGGCGCCAGAGGCGAAGTTGGGACACCCGCTGCTGCAGGGTATGGTGGTGGTGGTGGTGGTGGCGGCGGCGGTGGCGGTCCTGGCAGCATGTTCCTGAGGCTGCCGTCGGTTGCCTTGCCGTCCTCAGGCTGCCTTCCCTCGCTGCCTTCCATCAACCTCAGCATGCTAGATGGCCAACTGTACACGCTCACCGACCCTGGAGCGACTGACCTCAGCGTCATTGATGTGTCCACACGCGACCCGGCTGCCTGCCATCTGGGTCATGCATGTGCCGGCAGTGGCGATGTTGGTCACAACGGCGATGTGGGTCATGCGCGCCGCCGCCCCGTGGATGTGGGCCCGCACAGCGCTGGCATGGCTGCAGGAGGACTCACTGCCATTGGTGCTGGCACGGCTGGACATCACGCTGCCGCTGCTGCTACGCATCATGCTGACGTGGTGGGCAATGCCGATTCGGAGCAGCGCACACCAGGCGCCAACTGCAGCGCTGTCCCTGTCACACACAACCGCGACGCACCCGGCGCTGCGATGACCCACTCGGATGCTCTCAACACCATGTCCTCACACGCTGGCAGCACGGCCGGCGTTGCCACTCTGCCGGCGTGCAATCCTGCTTTGACGGGTGCGGCCGGCGGCGGGCTCACCGTGCTGCTGCCGAGTTTCGCCAGCCCTGCCACGTTGATGCCCACCTCGCTGTCCCTGTCAGCCCTGTCCCCTGGAGTGCTCCTCGGAAGCCCATCCGGCCTGCTCCTCCCGCCTGTGCTGTTTTCCCCGCTATCCCCACTGCAGTACATCCCGCTGCAGTACACCCCTGCCAATACCGTCACGCAGTATGGTATGGGAGACCCAGCAGCAACAGTGTTCCCGATGTGCGCCCACATGCCGCCGTACATGATGTCGGACCAGCAGGAGGGCGTCACACAGCTGGCGGGCAGTCCCTCACGCATGAGTCATGCTGACGGCAGCCACATGGCCGGCGTGGGTGGCCATGTGGGCGCTCAGCTAGAGGCCCGCATAGCGCAGCTAATGACATGCAGCAGTACGCCCATGACTCCACGTGCAGCTGGTACCGCTTCTGGTGCCGCTCCTGGTACTTCTTGTACTGCTGATGGTACTGCTGATGGTACTGCTGATGGTACTGCTGGTGGTACTGCTGGAGGCAAGGCCGGCAGCAGTGACACCAGTAGCTCCCACCTGCCCGTACCTGAGCTAGCAGACATGGCGTTCATTTACGGGGCAGCGCCACCGGCCTTAACACCCACAAGCTCATATGGTGCCGGTGCCGGCACCACACCCACAGCACGCTCAGCCGCATTACCACCGCAGGCGGTCTTGGACGCAGCCGCAGCGGCGACGGCCTACGCGCTGGGCTCACCCAGGGGCGCAGCAGAAGGGAGCTTTGGCCAAGGTTTCTTCGCGCCGGCGCTGCCGCTGCTGCAGTCCCTGCCAGCCCTCATGACGCCACCGCGCACGGCATCAGGTGAGACTGTGTGGCACCGTACGCGCATGTGACTTGTTTGCCCCATGTTGCGCGTCAATGTGTGCATGGAAGGGTTTAGTTTGTGCCCGTGAGCAGTGTCTAGTGTGCAGCCCCCCGGTGTGACCTAAGTGCCTGTGGGGAGGCGCATGCGCTCTGATGCCTCAAGTCCTTGCACGCTGCTGCACCACACAGGGCCTCCAAAAGCCGTATGGTTCACAAGTTCTGCATGGCAAGGAGGTTTATGTGCGGGCTTGCGTCATAGTTGCTTACCCACGTTATCATGCCACGCACCCAGTTGCAAATCCCAGCTAGGAGGTGCAGCACTATTATGTGTGAGAGGGTTGCGGCGTACACAATCATGTCGCCACGTGCCGGTGCATGTGCTAGTGCTAATGTACGTGTGTGTGCGGTGGGGTTGATGGATGTCTGCTTGCAGGCAGCGGCGTTCAGCCGGCAGGGATGTCTGCTGGCCCCGCGCTACCGGGCCCCACCGGCGGTGCCCACCTGCGCACCACCACGCTGTGGCAGCAGCTGATGTCAGAGACAGAGGCAGGCTCCCCCTGGCAGCAGCTGACCCAGCCGGGGGCGGACGCAATGCTGCCGGCGCCAGCGGCGCTGTCAGCGGTGGCGGCGGTGGCGGCAGCGGCCCAGCCGGCAGCCGCAAGCGTGCCTACAGGGCCAACCACAACCTCCACAGCAGCAGCAGCTCCTCATCAAGACGCAGCTGTGATGCCACAATCTCAGGAGCATGAGGCACACTTGATACCCGCTGCGCTGCCAGTGCCACCGTACGGCGCCGGCGTTGCAAACAACGCGGCTGGCGCCCAGCAGGGTTGGCCGGGCGTGCGTGATGGCAGCGCCTGGGTGATGTACCCCAGCGCGCACCCGCAGGCATATGCCGGTGTTGCGCCGGCCTGCTATGGTGGTACAGGCGGCCTCGTCCATAGCACTGAAGCAGGTTGTGCTGCAGACATCAGGAGCCTCGACCCTGCCAGCATGAGCGCGCCAGCGATGCCGCTCCCGGACCTGCCACCGGCAACACCCCCGTCGCCCTCCCCGCCCCGCACAGAATCACAAGTGCAGGGGCAGCAGCAGCAGCAGCAGCAGCAGGAGGCGGCAGGGCGGAAACCACTACTCACACCACAGGCGATACGCGCCACGCCGTTGCCGCTGTCCAATCTCCCTCGCCCTGCCGGCCGCCCCGTCGCAACGCGCACCGCTGTGCCTGATGTTCATGGTGCAGCGGCAGGCAGCGGAGCCAGCTCCCCTGCCGCACAGACAGGGCCATTGGCAGCTGCAGCGGCACAGGTAGCGCCGTCCGGTCCCGTGTCAGCGGCAGGGAATGCCATCGTGCGGCCCCAGATGCTAGGTGTAGCCAGGCAGCTGGGCAGCCAGGGCAGCGCCTTTGCCGCGGTCCGGCGATTGAACCCAGCCATCCTTGTGCCTGGAAATGCAGGCGATCCTGGCGCAATGGTTGCTATTAAGCCCGCGGACGCGGAGCGCCAGGCAGCGCCGCCTGGCATATCGGCATCCCTTGACGGCGCCCGGGATGGTGACAGGCACCAGCAGGGTGCACCCGCAGCCATGTTGGGGGCGGCTTCATCGCCTGTTGCATTTGACACAACCGAGTCGGGGGCATGGCGGGGCCTGCCGCCCGCCAGCGCAACGGCCACAGCGGAAGCGCAGCACCCGCAGCAGCCGCACGTCACTGCCATGCAAGAGCTGCTGCAGCGCATTGCCGGCGGCGTCCATCTGGGGGAAACTGGTATCTCAAGCGGACCGGAAGCAGCGGGGCGGATGCAGGGTGCACGTGATGCTGCAGATCGCAACGGGCAGGAGGAGGATGAGATCGTCCTGGAGGCCGATGAGCAGCTCCAGGATTTCCTCGACCAGGAGGAGGAAACGGGGGAGGAGAGCGGCAGCACCGTGGGCACAAGCCCCGAGGCCTGCTGGCCTCAGCACCGCAACCGCGTCAGCAGCGCTGGCCTCCCAACGGTAACATCCGTCAGCAAGCCGCCCGTCTCCAAGCTGCTTTCACAGCTCTCGCTCAAGCGCTTGCAGCACCCGCCACATATAAACATGCCCATGGGCACCACCAGCACAGCCAATCCGTCAGCTCAGCCACCTACCGCTTTTGCGTTTCCCACCATACTGAGGCCGGCAGAGTCCGCTCGGGCGATGGCGAACGTGCAGCAGAGGCTGGGGGCGTCAACCTGGCAGGCGTGGAATCCGCTGGCCTTCAGCGGCAAGCGCAGGGCGTCCCCGCCAACGCAACAGCAGCAGCAGCCACGGGGTGCAGGGGGCGGCGGGGGTGGTGATGCAGGCAACGCGGCGGCGGCCCTGCTGGCGCAGGAGGCTGCGCAGGGCCGGCCGTGCATGCCTCCTACAAGGCAGCAGGATGCGCACATGGGTGACCTCCACATGCTTGCAGGGGCGGCAGCGGAGGCGGCAGCAGACACGGCGGCGGAGGCAGCAGCCCTCCCTGGCAGGCCGAACGTGCGGCGGAAGGTTATGGCGGGCAACATCATGCTCAACGCGCACGCAGCAGCAGCGGCGAGTGGCCATGCAGACTCGCCAATGCCACTGGCAGCGCCGCAGGACTCATCGGCAGCTGGTGCGCCTTTGGCGCTGGGTGGTGGTGCGTGCGCCCCGGCAGCGGCAGCGGCGCTGGCATCGGACGAGGCCGCGCGTACGGCCATGCTGGCGGTACAGCAGCGCCACATGGAGGCGCAGGCAGCGCAGCTGCGGAGCCTGCAGCAGCAGCGGCAGCAGTGTACACAGCTGCAGCAGGCGGCGCAGTACGCCCAGCAGGCGGTGCTGCTCAGGCGCCGGCAGCAGCATCTGCCGCGCAGCCAAGCTACCAGCGCAGACATCATCGGCGGTGCTCAGCCTCTGCCGCCATCGATGCTGTGGCAGCAGCATTCACAGCTGCCCCAAGCTCCCTTGCTGCCATCACAGCAGCAGCAGCAGCAACAGCAGCAGCAGCAATGGCCATGGAGTCTGCCAGCAATGGAGGCTGCACACCCTAGCCGCTGGCGCGGTCCTCCCTGCTGGGTTGAGCCGTGCGTTGCTGGCGGAGCTCACAGCCTGTCACAGGCGCAGGTGCACGCGCTGCCGCAGCCACAGGATGGCGACGTAGGCCAACCCAAGCGCAGGCGGCTGGATGGCAATGGCAGCACCAGCGGCGCAGGCCAGGTCTCCTACCCCGGGCTTGGACCAGGGCAGCTGCAGCCTCAACCGCAGCTGCAGCAGCAGCCAGGTGGTGCTGGCGGTGGGCTTGCAACGCTGCCTTGGCAGCAGCAGGGACACATGACTGGCCAGTTTGCACAACCTGCACCGAGTCAGCCTCCGCCACTCCTGAACAACGTGGTGGCTGCTGAGGCATCCCGCGTGGACGGCAGCGCTCTGCCTGGGGATGCGGCAGGCGGAGGGGCGCTGGCCGCTGCACGGCAGGTGCGGGGTCCTTCAGAGTCGGGCAGGGGGATGTTCATGGTGCCGCCTCTGCGCATCAACCACCACACCTTTGTGCCGCTGCCGGTGATCGTCCAACCGGCCGGGGGCAGCGGGGGCGACGCGAGATCTGGCCATGCGGCAGCCCCTCAGGGTGGTGCGCGTCAGCTGGTTGCTGGGCAGGTTCCTGCAGACGTGCCTGACTCCATGGCTTCACCGGGGAGCGTGCCGTCCCCATTGTCACCTGTGGCGGTGAAGCGAACGCAGGCCTGGAACGAGCAGCGGCAGCCACAGCAGCCGGAGCACGTGGCGCCTCAGGCAGCGGCCTCGGCACAAACCATACCGCCGCAGCTGCCACCGCCACCGCAGCAGCAGGCCTCTCCCTGGACACCGGCCAAGCTCTCCCTTGCAGGGGATGCCGCCCTCATGGCAGCAGGCCCCGCAGGTACAGCGCTGGCGCGCCCCGCCACTCCCAGGACGCGGCTTGCAGCCACTCCGAGCACAGCGCAGCCGCAAATGACACCCGGCCACATTCCTCCCTCCGCGGGCTCTGCCTGGCAGGCAGGCCATGCCGGGGCTCCCCTGGCCTTGGGTGCTGCGGTCGCCGAAGGCAGTGCAGCGGCGGCCATGACCATGCAGCGTCCCGTGGCCGCCCCGCCAGGCCCTCTTGCGGCGTACATGCCATCCGCTCAACTGCAACCGTTCGGTGAGGTCTTGCCCTGGGTCTTGCCCATGCGTAGGGGTACCGCCTGCACTCGAGCTGCTCAACTGCTTCCCAAGCACCCAGCCAAGTGCGTGTCCTTTGCCAAACCACACGCAGAGCATACCCATACGGTATCTTACTTTGCGAGATGCTGTTCAGCCGGCTGAGCCCGCCTGCCGGAGCCACATATGTGCGCATGCAAGTGCCGCCTGACGGCCATTGCCGCGGAATCATTCAACATGGCTGTAGTGTGGCAGGTGCTGAGCCAAGGCATGCATCATGTACGAGCTGCTCACGCGCCCACCCGCGGTGTCAACACCGTGTCCTTGCATGCATGCAGCTTCTAATGTGTCTGGTTTGCGTGCTTTCTGTCAGCCGCAGGTCCTGCTGCTGCCGGACCTGGACACTTGAGGCCGCCGCCGCCAACGCTGCAGCAGCAGGCCGTGTTGACGGCACCGATGAGCGGCACCCGGGGTCAGCTCGCCCCGTCTTTCACGTCAGCGGCTGTGCCACCCACCAGCGCGGCACTCCAGGGAGGCGCATTGACAGCATTTGGAAGACCTGTGATCCTGCCCGGGGGTGGGCGAGCCGCCGCTGTGCTTCCGACAGCAGCACTGCCTCGCCCCACACTCATGGGGAGCGTGGGGTTTCCAGCATCAACAGCAGGTCCAGCACCTGCAGCATCTGCGGCAGCGGCGGGGGCTGCACTGCCACCTGGCGCAGCATTGCGCGTGCAACCTCAGCGCCCTGTCATGCACCAGCAACTGCAGCAGCATGATGCAGCAGTGCTTGCTGATGCGGCGGTGGCGGCCGCAGCCGCGGCTGCAGAAGCAGCAGGCGTGCAGGGCTTACCGGAGGCTATCGACAGCTGCTACAGGGGTCGTGGCTTGCCGGTGCTGCGCCTGGGTAAGCCAGCAATGCCGCGTGTTGCAGGTCCTTCAACAGCTCCAGACACCACTGTGCCCGCTGCTGCTACCGCCGCTGCTTCGCGAAGCGCTGGCGGCAGGATCAGGAACACAGCAGCAGGTGCAGCGGCCGCGGCACGAGCTGGCGCAAAGCCATGGGAGCAGCAGCAGCAGCAGCTGCAGTTCCAGCTGCCCATCACTGCCCAGCAGGAGGTTTCTGCGCTGGCGGCGGCGTATCAGGCTGCGTACGCGGTGCTCTCACGCTAGACACATTGGGCGACGCGGCGCCTGCGGCCCTTCACCCATGTTGCTATTGAACAAGCCAGCAGGCCCGTCAGCTATAGCTGAGCTGCCAGGGGCCAGCTGCTGCTGCTGCCGAGTGTGATGCACCATACATACATGGTTACATGCTCTCAGCAGGCTGCATGGCCTGCTTCAATCGTCCAGTCGCCATGGCCCTGCTGAGCTGATGAACAGCAGGGTTGACGGTAACATTCTGTGGTTGATGCACGGGAATGGTCAGGAGGGCAGGATAAGACCAAGCACCTTGTGACATGGACCCGCATAGGCGTGCCGCTTTGCTGCAACTTCGCGGGTACATACATACCATACAAACATAGCCGTGCGTGAGAGGTGGCAGTAGAAATCACGAGGCGCAACATTGATTTATCCTTGCACCAGGAGCATTCAGCGCGCTGCTCGGGCACACTGCACTGTGTTGACGTGTACGTACGGGTTCCAAGCGGGTCAGCATGGCGCAGCACAATCCCTACCGTATTCCCGGCCCAATGCCAATCCCCTACATGCCATTTCAGATATAGCATGATTGCCTCGCTGCAGGCCGCGATCAACGCCCGGCCTCATACATGACTGACGAGCCAATACGGTAAAGCGTGGTGTGGTGGGCATGGCGATTGCGTCCTGGACTGCTGTGCACAAACACGGTATCAGAGGCGACGTTTCATTGCTATCTGATGATGGTCCGGTCGATGATTAATTGCTTATGGTACGATCCAAGTCACATGTAGTGCCGTCATGTTGGTGGGCCAGGGAGGGGCTAGGGAGAACAGCGGGGCAGGCTGTTGTGGCAGGCTGAGCGTAGAGCGCAGGTGACTGGCGGGAGGTCTGGAGGAGTGCTGATTGGGGCAGGTTGGGCGAGTGACACTGTCAGGATGGCCAGGTGGGCGGGGGTCGAGTGAATTTGAACCCACGGTGCCTGCCTCACAGGAGGGGCCGACGTCTCATCCTAGTCAGATCATGGTGACCAACTGACGCGATTGGGCCGCCAAGGTGTGTTGGCTGGTCGGGCACGAGACACGGATAGGTCCACCACCGCGGCATCGCAGGACCGGCCAGCGTCCACACTATTATACCATGTACGGTGCTTCATTTACACGTCGTACTTCTTTCCAGCCCCCTGCTGCACATCCCCGTAGCTCTCCAGCTCCGCAATGTCATCCGCGCTGCAGACAGAAGCACATGCACGTGCACACGTGCACACGCACAGCAAAGGCAACATAAGACTAGTAGAAACGTGTTACATATATGCCTTATGACATATGCCTTATGTAGTCATGCGCATGAACATGTGCAGGTTC
>BDDA01000201.1:133311-150941 GCA_001662385.1 Chlamydomonas asymmetrica | reverse complement strand
GGGGGGGGGACAAGGTGAGGAGAGCGGGGAGATTGATGCGGGGATTGCTGCAAAGCTGGTGCGTGCGACTCATCGCGCTGCGATGCCACAGGCGTGCCGAGGGCCTGAGCAAACCTTCACGCCACGTATAGTACGTTGTGTAGAGAAACAACAAATTGTAAGGGTGACGACAAACACACAAACCGATTAACAAGGGGATACGGCACACGCGGGGATGCCTACGTGCTTGGAGGGACCGTATGCATGTGCGTGAGAGCGCGCGTGGGTACTGCCATGAGGCAAGAATTCCCGAGCAACGCGGAACGCAAAGCAAGCGTGTAGGGTGCACATGGGAGCAGCAGCACGCCTTGACCCTGACACGCATGCATGCGAATGCGCGAGCGCGAATGCTACCAAGCAAGTGCGCATGGATGGCTGCGGTGACAACTGGCAGATAGATCAGCTGGGCTATCTATCGGGCTGATTGCCTACGGCATCTGGTGTGATGGAAAAAACAAATTGATGTGATACGCAAACACTGAAATACACAAGTGATTGATCTTTGTTGGTAGCCAGGGGCTCAACTGTTACCAGCCCGATGTATCCAGTGCGTGGAACCGATGTATCCAGTGCGTGGGAGCGCTCATGGCCAAACGAACAACAACAACGCAGCAACACCAAACACACTGCGTGTTGCATACGCGTGCACATTATATGGCACACGTGTGCAAATGCATTCAGGAATTAGGCTGTCGACAGCAGAACCGAGCACGCTCAGCATCCAAGCAACAGCAACGGTGTGCTGGGCCACAGCAGCTACTGTGAGTGCAACGGCTCGGCATGACTGTGTGAGGACGCAAGTTAACGGCGAGGGAGGAACGGGCAAGCGGCGATTTATGACCTGGCAGCCGTGGCGTTCACAGCGCCAGCGGCATCCGCTGCTGCAAAGGAGTCGGCGGCACGGCGGCAGTAGGGGCAGCGGAGCGGCTGGTTCTTAATCAGCGCCACCATGCGGCCAGCGCATTCGACGCAGATGCGGTGCCCGCAGGGCGCCACGACCGCGGTCGGCGGCAGCGCAAAGCACACGCCGCACAGGCTGTCCTCGTCGTCGCCATCCAAATCGTCGTGGGCGTGACTGGCACGGCCGTGGGTGCTAGCAGAGCAGTGATGGATGTGGCTATGGCCTTGACCTTGCTCGTGGCCGTGCTCGTGGTCGGGAGCGGCAGCGGCAGCGTCGTCATGATGCGCTTGGTCGTCGTGTTCATGGTGGCTGCAGCTCGCGTCACCGCACGTGCTGCCGCAAGCGCTGCTGCAGCCGCTGCTGCCGTTCTCAAAGCTGCAACCGGGCATGGACATGCCGTCGAACGCGCCCTCGCTTGCGCCTGCGCCGTGCCCAGCATCGGGCGTTGATACGTTGTCCTCAACGTCACCTGCCGCTCCAGCCGCTGCCCCCGAGCTCTCGCCAGCGGCACTGCCGTTGTCGCTGTTGGAGGTGCCGGAAGCGTCAGATGACGTTGCTGCCCCGGGCTGCTGCGGTGCACCAGCCAGTACAAACGGTGAAGCCGGGGCGGGCGTCGCCTCCTGCTGCGCCCTATCGGAGGGCTGCTGGGGAAAGGGGATGGCGGCCAGCGAGGCCTGCAGCTTAGCCCTCAGCACCGTGGCTGCGAGCTCCGCCAGCGTCGGCACCTGCAGCCGGCAGAGGAGACCCAGACGGGACGCACATGCAAGGGTTGACCAGTGACCCACATCATGCGCATACTCGGATGCTCGTTTGACCAACCCCAATGCCTCTCTGGCCACCATGCCTGTCTGGCCTGTGCCTCAAGCTGAAACCCATACGACCCAGATGGACAGCGTGCCCTCACGTATCAACAGATACGACGGCGTGCACCTGAGCACACGGCTTTCGCCAACGGGTGTTCGCAGCTCTCACCTGCTGTGGTGTGGGCACGCCTGCGTCCCGCAGCACAGCTGCAACGTCCAACCGCGGCCGGAGCGCGTGCGAGGTTGTGGTGTATCCCAGCTCAGCAGCAATCTGGTAGGGCATGTGGCCATTGGAGTCCTTCTGGCGGCGCGGGTCGAGCCCGCGGCGGGTCGTGGGCGATGCCAACACCTCCGCCTGCAACACGAGTCCATACACACCCATATGAGTTGCAATGACCACTGCACGAGACAATGGTTGGTTCCAACTGGTTGCAGGCATGATTGGTGCTGGCGGCAGATTGCTGTAGGGCAGCGAGTAAGCCTGTGCATGCCAAGCATGGCAAGCTGACGGCGCATGGGTCGAGCGCACGCAAGCACGCAGGCAGTTGCGTCGGCTCTGCACTGGTGGTGTTTGGGCTGGGGATGGGCTGCGTGTGCCCGAACAAGGCAGCACACGCAGCAGGGGAGTGCGTGGGTGGGTGCCTGGTGCCTGCCGCCCTGCAACTGGCTTTGAAACCAACTAGTGATCAGGCTGCGCGGTGAACACTGTGCAAGTCCCACGCACCAGGTATCGCAGCAGCTCGTGTACACAGGATATGTCGCCCTTGTAGGCAGCGAAGTGCAGCGCGTTGCTGCCAGCTGCGCCATAGAACGACAGGTTCCACGCCTCCCACTTGGTGGCGGTCCTCAGGTTGGGGCCGTACTGGCACAGTGCGCCGATGACGGAGGCATTGCCTGAGGCCGCTGCCACCATCAACGGCGTGATTCCGTACACCGTCCGCGCGTCAATATACCTGTCCGCGCAGCAGCAACGCAACAAGCATTATTAACGGTCCTAAATCGTACCCAAGTAGAGGGATAGCGTAGGCTTAGAGTTGGAGCTTGCACGTTGAGCCATGGCACAAGCAGCCTGCAAAGTGCAAACGCAACGACATTGTCAAGACAGCAGCCTAGAGCACAGCCACATCTCGTAGGTGCGCACCCGGCTTGCGAAGACTGACGCGCCGCCAGCGCACGCACCTTATGCCGTCCCTCGTAAGCGTAGAGGCAGGCAGATGAGAGAACACGGTGTGCACCGTCTCGGGTTTGCCGCTTCGAGCAGCATAGTGGAGTGCGCACCGCTTGCCACGCATGTCCCGCTGCCACGGGTCAGCACCCTGCGCATTTTCAAACACGGCCGGAGGCAACCTCAAGAACGACTCCGCCCCCAGAAGTGGTAACGTGAGAGGCAAATGTGAAAAGCCTGGTGCTGTTCAAACAACAACGGACAACTTGCAGGTCATGATATCGCGTCCTGCAAACCCGTACCTGAGTCAGCAGATACTTGACAAGCTCAAGGTTGCCCTTACAGCAGGCCAGCATAAGACCAGTCTTGCCAGCACTATCAGCTTGATTAAGCCAGGTTGATAAGGCCTCCTGGTGCGTTACGGGGACTGCCAGGTTCAAGCGCCGGAAAGCGGCTTGTATGGTCGGCAACGGAGCACTTTGAAGAGTCTGGCAGACAGACTTCACCAGATCCAGCTGGTTCATTTCGCAGGCTGACACGCACAGGGGCCGCCTCCTGCCAAGCTTGGCAGAAAGGAGGCCTCCGACACGCGCCGGCGTGCACAGGGCTTCCAGTGCAGCCACGGCAGCCCTGTCGCTGCCCACGCCAAGGTTCGCCTTGGACTTCCAAAGTTTCTGGGCTGTTGGTGACCCAACCTCGTGGAGTTCGTGAAGCGCATGGCTCAAAGCTTCTTTGACTTGCGAGGCGGAGTTGCCCATTTTGAGAAGCCTGCGAATGGTTTCATTTTGTTCCAACCGTTGGACATGGGTTCGTGCGACTTGGGCAAAGCTAAGTGGTCCCGAGTGCCAGTCCGAGCTTAAGGCTCGCATGCGTGTCGGTCAAATTGAACCAAGTCAAACTCACGCCGAACGAAACTCTCACCACACGGCACACACACAATGGCACACACACACTCCAAACCCGGTGTCGAGAACGCACAATGACACCCATGCGGCCTGAAACCCGCAGGCGGCATACGGAACCGGACTTCAATTTGACGGTTACGGAGCGCGATTGTCTACGACGGCGTATGAGGTTCTTACCTGTTGAGGAATTGTCCAGTGACGGACAGAGTCCAACTCCAAAACTTGGGCGAGTTAGCAGGGCTCCAAAACCTGGTCCAGCCGGTCTCAGTATCCTGCTGATATTGGGTCCTCAAGTACGCTGGGTGTTAAGTGATAAGGTTGCTTACTGGTCTGTTGAAGTGGCAACACGGTGCACTACTTGCGTCAACACGGGTCGGACTGTTCGAGTTGCCAAGCAGTGACAATAAGCAATGGCCCTGGCCTCTGGAAAAGCCTGTATTTATATACACAGCTGCACAGGCATCAAGTGCTGTTGGGCAACCGCAAGTCTTCAAAGTGCGGCCATTCGCTTGCGGGGCCAAGTGATGTTGCGCATTCAACATCCGGTCGAGTGTGTGCCGGTAGGACAACGCATGACCACAAGAGATGGTCGAACTCACTGGCAATTATGAATGCCACTGTGCCATGATGTTGGTGTGCGTCCTCGCACTTTGCAAAGGTGTTGCACCAAGCCGCAGCAAGCGGGGTATGGCCTTCGTGTCAACAGTGCCGCGTGTATGACGGAAGACGTCCGTGCCTGTCCAGTGTTGCCTCCACAACTTAGCTGAAGTTGTCTTGGCCTATCTGCTATTCGGCGTTCAAGAAGGCGTGCCGCCTTTGCAGCCTGTCCACCTGCAGCGGCTCCGTTACCACACTGGTCCGGGCGGATATGCACAGGCACTCTCACATGGCTCAGAGACTGGCAGCATGCATGATCCAAGAACCATTGCAAGCATGCAGCATGGTTTGCGGCATCTTGGTTTGTGCCTCAAAGCTCTGGATCGCTGACCCAGCATGTAAGCATGTGTCCGGAAGGTGAAGGTCCCGCCGTCCCCAGATAGCCCATCATCATCATCCCCCGGCCCTTCACTGTGCTCGAGAACACAACCATCTGGCGTATGTTGACGGCCGCTATTCAGACTGCTCACAAAGCGCAAGACACTTAACTGAGACCCGCGCCTGATGGCCTCACAAGGCCTCTTCGACAAACGTTACGTCCACTTTGGCTGGGTAGTCGTCTTCAACGCTGCTTTGTTACTTCAAGGTATTCCTAGCTGTCAGTGTCACCTTCCTTCTGATGTCGGCGTAAAGGCGCTCTGGAACGAGGTGGCAACCGGTGCAGCCAAAGTGAGCTCGACACGCCATGTTGATGCAGACGTTGTTGCATCTATGACAGCGGTGCTGCTGTGAAGCCAGTAGTGGCTGCGTGCAGCCATCCACTCAAGGCCATCGCTAGGCCAACCGCAGGTGCTGGCTGGAGTCACCAACAGGTCTCTGTGGTGTACCTCTTGAACGCAGGCCACCCTGACTGCCCTTGAGAAGAACTCAAACTTGCGGCTGACGCTCAAGGAGGTGCCTCTGGAAAATCTGCAGGTGCGACCGGTCACCCTGCCCTGCTTGTTTGGCGCATGCTGGGAACCTGCCGGTGCACAATCAAAACCCTTCCTCAGACTTGTTCGCCATCGTCCTGTGTGAGTGCAGCTGTTTGTTGGGAGACAGCATTTGCTTGGTTTGGAGGTGGAGGGTGTGAGCTACGAGGTATCGCTCGGAAACGAGGGCCAAGATTACGCTGGGCTACATGACAAGTCCGCAAAGCAAAAACGAGCGGCCTTGCCACATGGCACAGGTTCTTTGGTGAGTGAGGTGCACAGCCAGTGCCGTGTCCACTGTCGCTTTCGGGCTTGGGTTATGAGCTTGCTGGCGAGTCCAAGTTTGGCGCGAGGCTTTATGGTTGCTGGGGAATTGCGATACAGCCTGGATACAAGCCTTGTGGGGTGCATGAACCCTCCGAGGTACGCCTGGTTTTGGCACAATCCTTGAACTGTCTCAACTGGATCAATTTGTGCATACGTGATTGCCCTGCGCTTGTAGAATGATGCGACCGGCCTCGTCGCGCACGACTGGTGGAACCAGCAGCACCACTCGCTCTCCTTGCCGGAGGTTACTTTGTCAGGTGCGTGTGTATCTGTGTGTGGTGGATGTTGGCATGGACTAGTCGCACACGCTCAAGCGGCGACTCCAGGCGGAGCGAAGCGCATTTGCTGCGCCCTGGTGCTAAGGCAAGCGTCATGCGCCGCACATGCACACGCACTTGTGCTGGCACGCAGCCTCTGGGTGCGTCAACCCCTCTGACCGTCTGGGCGCCCGCACGCCATGCTTTGCGGAACGCAGCAACGCCGCACGCGCTTGGTGTTGGCCAACGTTGGCAAGGCATCCACAGCACAATCGCACAAAATGCATGCGTGCTCACTGGTGCTGACTTGCCATCACGCTCCCTACTTGACACGCACTGCTGCTAGCTGTCGTGCTACCAGCCGTACGTGCAAACCTGCAAACCTGGTCACCCATGCGCCACCTGTGCCTCAGCACTAAATCGGTTTCACTCACCTGTCGCTGCCAGACCTACCGCAGCTGCAAGCATGACCCGCCTGACGGTTGCACGCTGCGCTGCTACACCAGTACACCACCCACAAGCACACACAGCATGTGTGTTGAAGTGCGGGGCTGCGCCTTGCGCAATTTGTGCGGCAGTGCGGGGCGCGCTGTGTGAAGCAATCAACCAGGCGCAGGGACGTGCGATGTGGGTCAGGAAGCGGCGCCTGTGGGGCTATGCGCGATGTGGGTCGTGACTGCGTCCATGTTATGTGCGGCAGGGCCGATCGAGCTCGTGCTGTCGGAGGCTGCGTCCGTCAACTTCTACACGCCCAACTCGGTGGACGTGGGCGCGGTGCGGCGTATCACCGTGGACGTCGGCGCGACGGTGCGCATCACGGGCACCAAGTCCATCACGTTGAGGTGAGGGGTGCCATGGGGGACGAGCGGACGACACGTAGATTGATAAGGGCTGCTCACACTGCCCCTCCCGCGCCTTCCACACCCACACACTCATAGGCGTTTGAGAGCACCAGAACGTTGTGGGGTTTGCGGCTGCGGCTACGTCAGCCCAGACACCTCCCCATCGTCAAGTGCAGTCCCTGTCATTACGCATATGCACACTGCACGGCTCCAATTCACATGCCACAGGTCGAACATACATTCCTGCATGGGGCGATTCTCGAGTGCCACCGATTATTTCCTCTGTCCGAGCAGTGCATCATTTGCTGGCGAACGGAAACCCACAAAAGCGTTTTCGGCGGTTCCACATGTGTGTATTGCCTGTACTGCCTGTACCGCAGGCGGCCTGTCGACCTGCCGCCGCTGCCTGGGCAGTACTTGGCGGAGGTGTACGTGCAGGCCAAGCTGGGCCAGGCGGAGGAGGGCTTTGGCAACGCGCCTGGCATCCTGTACATGGCCAACGAGGTGCGGGGCTCCTGGCACCACGCCAGTATAGCTACTTGGCAGACATGACGCATTTTTCGCAGTAAACTGGTTGTTGTGTATGTTGAGCTTGCCGGCCAGAGGATGTGATGTGCGGAAGGGAGGGAAGCGCAGTGAGCAGCCGGTGACTCCCCTTACCTGACGAATGCGATCGGCCATGCTATACAATGCGCACGTGCATGCACTTCGGATGCAGCATCCACAGCTGCTATAGGTGGAAAGGTTGGGAAGCGTAGCTGCGATCGCGTTTGTGACGCTACGGTACAGTGGGAATGTGTTGGTTGAGCGGCCCAGGCTCCTCCCAGTTGGGAACCAGGAGACCAAACAAGGTGCTGTTAAGCTACGTAGGGAATGAGCAGGGGGCCACAGGGCTCAATGTTGGACCGCAGCGTCCTGCATCTGGTCCTGCATTACATGACCGAATGTAAGCACAACTGCAGGCGATCCGCCTGCACAGGGCGATTCGCTCGTTTGGCGTGCATAAGTGCGATATGCAGGGTGTGTGCTCTAGGCCGACATCCCTAAACCGCTGTTGGCCGCTCCGGGCGCCGTGTTGCCCTCCGCGTGTGTTTCGCCTTACGCAGCTCAAGCGCCGCGCCATCAACGCCAGCACGCAGGCGCAACAGGCCGGCAGCGAAACCGCCCGTTCCGAAACCGCCGCCGGAGGTGCCAAGGGCAGCAAGCAGCAGAAGCAGAAGCAAAAACAGCAGCAGCAGCAGCTGCCGGCGTTCATGGTTTCGTTCCTGGTGGAGCCGGTTTCGCCCGGCAGCCTGTCCATTTCCAGCGCGCCGGCGGTTCCCGGTGAGGGCGTGGCGCCGCGCCTCAAGGTGCGCAAGGCGGCGGACGGCACCGTGGAGGTCGGACTGCGCCAGGTGAGCCTGCCAGTCGGAATTGTGGGGTCACGCACTTGTGCATGAGCATTTGTTTCCACGGCAGTAAGCGTACATATGTGTATGTGAGCGGTTTTTGCGTGTCATAAGCATGCAAATTTCTGAGATTTGTGACACTGCCATTCCCGAGCGAGCTGTGTCGAGCGTGCCACCTGTGCTGCGCTTGCTCCTCCACCCTTCGGGATTACGGCGGTGGAGGGGGCGCAGCCCTGCTGGTGCTGGTCAGGGTCGATGCATGTACCGTACGCAAAATGATGTTGGGTGAGGGACTCAGGGTCTGATTAGGTTAGGCGAGGCGAGGAGAGGAGGGGGCGGAGTTTGCGTGTGACCCAAGGCCACCATGTGTGTGTGGGATGAAAGCGGCTGCCCTCCCAGTCTCCCACATCAATTGGGTCCAGCGATGCACACAAGTCGTCGTGGCAAGCGCAAAACCGTGGGACTGCATGATGGCACCAGTGCTTGCGGCATGGGCTTGCACACACCTATCTTATGTCCTTCTATGGAAAGCATCTTGCATTACCCACTGCACTGCTGCGTGCCTTTCTAGCTTGACGCGCCGGCTTGCACGTTAGCTGGTACATACACCCTTTGTCCGGCATGGCTCCTAGCTCTCTCCGTACAGGCTTGTGTACTTGCACTGCCACATGCGATGCGGTGCGGCCACCACGCGCTTTCGCCACACCGACCACTCCGAAACGCACAGGTGGCTCCCTCCACCTGTGAGACTGCTTTGCTGTTCTGCGGCCCCATACTCGTATGTATTAGCAAGCAATGCCAAGGCCCCCGCACCACTCACCCAGGTCCATCTCATAGTTCTCCTCCAGCTTTCCCGACCCCGCTCACCTGCAGAATTGCTTTCCCGTTCCTCTAACGCATATAATTGTGGAATTGATGTTGTCCCGTAGGGCGAGGTGGCCACCGCGGAGGGTTTCAGCCTGGCCGCACTCACCCACGTGTGGGCGTGGCCGCTGCCGCATCTCCCGCTCGCCAACTGGATGCCTTACGAGGGCCTGCTGCGCTCGGTGCTCTCGGCGCACCCCTTTGACGTCGACCGCGTCATCTCCAAGGGCATCAACATGCGCCTCACCAAGAGCAGCCTGCGCGGCGTGAACCTAATCGCGCTGCAGTTTGAGGCACTGGGCAGTGACCCTGTGGTGCCGGATTTCGTGACGGCTGCTGGCCTCAAGCACAACCCAGCGCCGCTGGAAGTCTGGTGCGTCAGACGGAGGCGCCCACAGGGCTATGCAGTGTGATTCCTGTGGGGTCGTGCACATATGTGTTTCCTGGCACCACGTCGTGTATGCACGCACACAGGGCGAGCCAGGGTGCAGATATGGCTACATGTGCAGCGGTCATGTGTTAGCCCTGGCTGACGTGTCAGCACTCTGTGCTGCTCCTCACTCTGTGCAGGGAGGCGGTGGTGCAGGTGCAGCAGAAGCAGGACGGCACGCTGGAGTACCTGCCGCTACACGTCAGGCGGAAGGCCTCGTACCGCAACACGCTGTCAATCAGCGACTCGGCACTGGAAATGCTCTTTGGAAACTCCACTGTGCCCTTGGGATTTGAGAGCGACTGATTCTATAGGAAGTCTTCCCGCCGTGTGGTTGTCGCTGCGGCGGTGTCTGCAGCGTGGGTGCTGTGCGGATGGAATGAGTGTGTTCTTGCCTGTGGTGCATCGTGAGAGTCGTGATAAAACTTGCATACTGCATGTGAGAATCAAACCACAACCTTTAAGCGTCTTCATCAGTTGGAGTGAGGTGTGCACGGTACGTTGTTGGTAGCATAGTGGAACAACGGTCTGGGCTCACTACGTCAGTACGTGGCCTTCATTCATCGTGCATGGGTCGGCTTCTGTCTTGCAATTTTGCCCGTCCTTTCTGTCTTTATCCTCCTTGCCGTTGTCCAACTGGGTCAATAAATTTCACAACCTCGATTTTCTTGGGTCAAACGCTGTACACATGGGTCAACACGCGATGTACTGGTTGAAAAGCCAACGCCAACGTTCACCCAGTCCTTGTAAATGCATGCAATCCCATTCTGCTTGTACCTCAGGCTCGTATTTGCAGGTGTAACCTATTGACGCACTTTCTCTATTGCCTTTTCGGAGTGAGGCCACACATGAGCACGGACTTTACCCCACTTCAGACGAACTAAGTAACAAGTTCCTACTTTTGAGGGCCATAGAAACCTCTGGTTGTAATATCTGCAGCCAGGACTTCAAGAACGGGCCTGAAGCACTTCATGGCTGGGTAGCGCTTTGTGGGTTTCAGGCGCTGGCAGACTGAGGACAGGCACCAGCTCTGTGACACAGCACACCACACAGGACATCTGGTCAGGAGCCAGCAAGCACAATGGCCACTCCACCACAGCAACAGCCGCAGAAGGGCCCGGACCCCCACCTTGCTGACTACCAAGTGGGCACGGTCATTTCCAAAGGGGCTTTTGGAACGGTCTATAAGGCTATTCGAAAGTCAGACAGCAGGGTATTTGCCCTGAAGCAAGTGGGCCTGACGAACCTGACACGCGTAGAACGTCAGGAAGCCATCGACGAGGCGCGCGTGCTTGCACAGCTGAACCATCCGCACGTCATTCGCCACTATGACAGCTTCATAGACAATGAAAACAGACTAAACATTCTGATGGAGTATGCGGCAGGGGGTGACTTGGCTCACATCCTCAAGCGCCAGCCCGGGAGACCCCTTCAGGATGACTTCATTTGGAAGCTGTTCATCCAGACGCTTCTGGGCCTCAACCATATCCACAACAAGAAAATTATCCACCGTGACATCAAGGCTCTGAATATATTCTTTGACTCCAAGGGCAACGCTAAAATTGGCGACTTTGGCATCGCACGCATGCTGAGCGCCATGTCCAACTTTGCGCAGTCCAAGGTCGGCACTGTATACTACCTCTCACCTGAGCTTTGCGAGGATAAGCCTTACAACGCCAAGTCGGACATATGGGCCCTGGGCGTCGTCCTTTACGAGTGCATGATGGGCAAATACCCGTTCGACGCGCAAAACGAGGGCGCGCTCATCCGCAAAATCGTCCTGGGCAAGTATGCACCCATCTCCGGCCCCTTCTCTGCTCCGCTCATTCAGCTCGCCACCAGCTGCCTCACCTTCAAGCCGGACGCCCGCCCTGACTCGTCCCAGCTGTTGCGGAACGCCGCGTTGCTCGCCAAAGCCAAGGCACTGAACGTGGACCTCAACCAACGGACCCCGACAGAGGACGCGCCGCTGTACGAGCAGCTCACACCTCCAGGGGGTGCAGGGGGTGCTCCTATGCCCGGTGGCCCCTATCAGCAGCAACAGCAGCAACACTACGCCAGCCCAGGCGGGCGGCCTCCCAGCGGCGGCGCGCAGGGGCGTGTACAGCAGCAGTACTCCCCCGCAGCCGCGTACGGATCGCCCGCTCCTGGAGCGCACCCTTTTGCTATGCCACCAGGTGCGGGGGGGCCTGGGGGGCCGCCAGCCTCACCTCAGCCCCACAATTACGGTGGCCCGTCGCCGGGCGCATACGGCAGCCCACGCCCAGGGTACGGGCAGCAACAGGGCTACCCATCACCCTCCCAGCAGCAGGCCCAGCAGCAGTACCAACAGCAGCAGCAGCAGTACGTACCGCAGGGCAACCGCAACCCTGCCGACCCCTGGGACAACCTCGCGGGCGACATCAACCGCATCCACATCAGCGAGTCTGAGCGCGCACGCAACAACGCCGATCGGATCCAGGTGCGAAAGAAAGAGGCGCTCATGGGGCCGTGCAGTGCACATGCGCTTGCATAAGGATAGAGACCGCACCTGACCATGGCGAGCGGATCCAAAGGTCCCGGTGTGTGCTGCTGTGCTGTATGTCAGATCATGCATTGATGCTCTTTGCAGCATGCGTGGATGCTGTCACTCTGCCATGCATCCGGTGATGTCCGTGAAGCCCTGTCCGCAGCGTTGTACCATGGCAATGCTCACCTGTCAAGCCTCTTGAGCGCTAAACCAGCTGCTTCATGCAATGCATGTCCGCACGCAGAACCTGCAGGCCAACGCGCACGCGGGCAAGCGTGATAACCTGAAGGACGTAATGTATGGCGGCCAGGCGGACAGCGGCCCGCGCGTGCAGCGGCCGGACCCCGCGCAGATGCCGGCAGCGGGGGGGCGGCCCATGTCGGCGCATGCAGGCGCACCGTTTGCCACGCATTACGGAGGTGAGGGGAGAGAGCACGTTCAAGGAGCGCGTCTTAGATACCTGCCGGTCCGGGGCAACTTGTAGAACGGAACCACAGCAGACAGCGGCGGTGGAACGCATAAACAGAAGGATTAAAAGCGAACCTTGAGGCGATGGGCTAAGCCATTACATCACAGCAGCAAGGAAGGGCGATGCAATCACCGTAATGAATCAACCAGCCAGTCGATGCAGCCGACGACGCCATGCGCAGGCGATAGTTGCCACCTACACCTACCTACCCACTGCTTGCACTTGTCGTTGCCTGCTGCCGAGGTGGTGCTGGCCGCACTCACCTTGCATCCTCTCACCCTCTCTGCTTTGCGGACTCCCTCACCGCTCACCTGCACTCTGCAGTCACCACACACGCTTGTGAATGGCACATACCGAAGCGTTCACACTCCACAGGCCCAGAAGCACCCATCACGAGTGAAAGCTTCTGCACCACACGCGTGCACCACCGTAATGCTGCGCGTCTGGCAGCTATATCCGCACCTGCACACCCCTATCACTAATGAAGTATGGGGGCTCCTGTGCCGCAAGCGCAAAGCGACAGCGGGCCTCCCGGGCACGCATTGCCTTCCTTTGTACGGAAAACAACGTACGTGTCCGCTTGTGCTTGCTTGCGTGTACCGTGTGCTGTACTACTGCAGGCCAGGTGTCGTACGAAACGGTGGGCCAGTCCTCCATGCAGGACGCCTGGAACACGCAGTACCAACCGCCGCAGTACGGGCGGCGGCGCTGCCCGGAGCTGCAGATCACCGGGCCGAGCCTGAGGGCCACGTCCGGCCGCGCGGGCGGCGGCAGCGGTACGAGCGGGCGGTACGCGCCCGCCGGCGACGACGCGACGACGTTCGTCAGCACCTCCTATGTCACCTCCGCTTACAAGCCGTGACAGGAACGCACAGCATTTGGAGCGTACGGTAGATCCCGAATGTTCTATCCACCGCGACGGTAGTAGTGAAAACAATTGCGTCAGTACTGGCAGCGGAGTGGCTGCAGTGGTACTGGTATATCTGCTGTTTTCTGGTGAGCTTTGGAGGGATAAGAGGGGGTCAGGGCCACGGCATGGGCCGAGGCGCCTCCCAGTACTCCTACGAGCAGCAGACCGTCACTGTCGTATTATTAGGCCGCCCCTTTTGAGAGACCTGCGCTCAACTGTCTGTGTTGTGCCATAAACACACACGCGCACACACCGTGGCGCATGATGCATGTTGTGCTTGCGCATGATGCGCGTTGTGCTGGTAGTGTGGAACGTATCAGTGTATCGCCCGGGCTGGTAAAGCCGGGCAACTGCGAGCGCGACGCCTTGTTGCGCGTAAGGCGTTCAATTTGCTGTACTGCGTAGCCATTCATCCTTTTTTGACCCGTTGCTTTACGTAACGCCAAACTGCCAACCTGCCCCGCTCTCACGCACCCGCACACAACTCTCATAACGCGCTCATTGCCACGCCCAAAGCATGCCCTGCTGCGGTGCTCTGTGGGGGGCTCTAACAGCCGCTCGCGCCCCTCTCTCCTTGCCTTCGTCAAGCACGCATATGCACTTCCTTCAGTGGTCAGCTTGCTTCCTTCAGCTTGCTTCCTTCATGGTCAGCTTGCTTCCTTCATGGTCAGCCTGCTTCATGTATGTATGCAAACTGCCGCTGACTCATCATTCATCTCTTGCAGCCGCCTGTGCATTGCGCCCAAGCTGCAGCCGCGCCTGATCGACCACGGCGTAACATGGCATCACATGGTGCATGATGCGTGAGGCCGCTGGATGTAAAGTCAATCACGAAAGTCTGTCCATGGATTGCGGCGCATGGGCTACAAGCAGTCGCTCCCGGGGCTGCTGTCAGTACCTTCAAGCGATCGTTTAACCTCGGCATGAACGCTAGACCAGCAACAGTGCGTTGCATCGTGCCGGTGCGCTTGGCACTTGGGGACGTGTGCGCAAGTGCACATCGCATCTAAAACCGTAACCGCTGCCGTTCTCTCTCGTGTGTACCTAACAGAGTACAGGGCCGCGTGTCAACCACAGGGCGTTGGGTGAATGAATCAAGCGTTCAAGTTGTGCAGCGGAGCTCCTACTACGCATATGCTTCAGCAGTGGGGGATTCCACCCCTCAGCATGCAGCTTGGCTTGGGTGCGGTATGCTTCAACGCTGCATGCATGCGGGCTTTGCCACAAGTAGCCACCAAATCTATCGCACAGCACCTGCATGTATTGGAAGTACTGGACGCGCAAAGGGCAGTGCCTGGGAGGACACATCATGCAGACACCATTCGGATACACTGATGAGGATGCCTGCCACCATCGTCACCGTAATGTTTCCGCTGTACCAATATGTCATTGTTGCATGCACAGTGGCAGTGCAGTACTGCCTGTACTGCCAGTATTGCCCCCCAGCCCTCTCCATAATGCATCGAGAGGGTCATCAGTCGTCGTCAATAGCGGGACCACGCCAGATCGCGTACCGCCACCGCGCCCGTCCTCAACGCCAGCGTCCTGAACAGGTCGTGCCGCCCGTACGTCGACGTCTTGCTCGCATCGTAGCGTCCCGCCTCTGGCACGTACCCGCTGAACACGTACACCTCGTCGGTCTGCATGAGCCCCGGCGCGGGCCTCACGAACAGCCCCGTGGGCGCCTGCACGCTCACCAGCGCGCCCGGGGCGTCGTCGGAGTCCCAATCGATCCGGTAGTTGCCGACGATGGTGGTGATGACGGGGTCAATCGCGTCGCGATCCACGCTCATCGTGGTCACCCGCCGCACGCGGTTGTTGTGCGAATCCGCGATCCACAGCTGCGCCGTTTCGGTGAGGAAGAACACGTCTGTGGGTCCGTTGAGCTGGGCGTCGCGGGCGGCGGCGCCGTCGCCGTCAAAGCCTGGGGATTGAGGCTTGCCAACGAGGGTCGCGACGCCGCGGGGCGCTCCAGGGGAGGTGAGGACGACCTGCATGCACACACAGGTGAGGCCATGCGGCCATGCGGCGGGGGGGGTGGGGGGGAGCAAGTGTGATTTGTAAGGCGTGAGGGAGACTTGATAACTAGCTAGTGATAAGGGTATGCGGGGCAGGGTGTCATATCAGCCACAAGGGATGGCCTGGTGGCCACACGTGTGGAACCCAACATGCACAACAACTCAGTACAGTGCAGTACAAATTGCAGGACAGTGCGGTACAAATTGCAGTGGTGAACGATAGATGCTGCACACTTGCCGTTATGACATACAGCTTCACGACTGCTGGTACATACTACACATACCGAGTTACTCACCTCACGGACAAGGTGGTTGCAGCTGTCAGCGAAGAAAATGCCCAGCTTTCGCTCAGGAACGTAGTAATCGTCCCAAGCTGCATGCAAGCCCATGGGGGCGCACAGCTGTGTGGTGGTGGATGACGATGCCCCCTCGTTGTACCCCGCCACACCTGTGCCTGCTACTGTGTTGATCGTATCCTGGACGCCGGACCGAGAGAGGCCAAGTCTGATGGATCTGATCCTGTGGGCGCCAGTTTCGGAGACGTACAGCCAGGTGCCGTCCTGTGCCGTGGACCAGATCGCCAGGCCGGTGGGCTGGTTGAGCGCTGCGGCCCGTGCAGGGCCGCCGTCGCCTGTTGGCATGCCGGGCTGCCACGCTGTTGCGGCGGAGATGCCTCGCGTGCCGGCCAGGGTTGTGATGGTTCCGGAGCTGAGATCAATGGCCCGGATTGCGTGGTTGAGGCAATCTGCAAAGTACAGCATGTTGGTGGCTTCGTTAAGCACCACCGCGCGTGGCATGTTGAGGCGCGCAGCCATCGCCGGGCCGTTGTCGCCGGAGTAGCCCGCCTGGCCGTTCCCCGCCACGACCTGGATCTCGCCCGTGGCCATCACGCGCTTGAGGATGCGGTTCTGGCCGATGTCAGAGAAATACATCACAGTGCCATCCGCGGAAAAGGCGGGCCGGCTGTTGGGGATGATCGTGCCGCCGCTGGCACCGATGCTTGGCTTTGGCCCCGCAACGCCACCGCCGAAATTCCCCACCGCTCGCACCAGGCCGCTTCCGAAACCGCCTCCGGGACCACCACTGGGCGCTGGCTCGAAGCTCGCGACTGTGCTGGTGTGGTGCTGGTACGCCAGGACTCTGTCCAGCGTCCCCCGCAGGCTGCCGATGACCTCCTCCTGGCCATTAATGCGGTCCTGCAGGCCGGCGAGCGCGGCCGCCGTAGCGTCATCGATGGCGTGGGTCACCACGGGACAGGTGACGGTGAGCAGGCCCAGCGACAGCGCGGCCAGCAGCAAAGACTCCAGGACAACTCCCACGCCTGCTGTCATGCCGGTACTACTGGTACGCAGCCTTGTTGTGTGGGCTGTGTGAGCTGGCATGGGGCTGGTAGTAGGCAGCGGTGTCCTAGCCTGTAACCGTTCCCGTCCAGAAAACAAAGTAGGGGGCTGGGTTGTCGAAACCGATGTGGTGTTGTCCTGTTGATTGTGTGAGGCAACAGAGGTGAAGGCAGCAGGGGTTTTGCATGGTACTGTTGTGCCCATGCAGGCTGCGTCCCCCACCAAACCACTAACCTAGCAGCGATGCGTTGTGTTTGTGTGAGTTGGACAAACAACAAATACGCATACATATCAGCTGCCGCTATGTCACAGAACCAACATGATTTCCACACACTGGGGGCTGGGTATGACGGACACCGCGGGCAGGTTGCATGTACACACTGTGTCACATAAATAACTGCAACATACGGTACGTACGCCGGCAACAGGCAGCAGGGTACCTCACGGAAAACAACTGGACACAATTGTAAAATGCACATACCGTCAGAGCATATGCAATCTTCCAGCCTACCTTCCGAGTGCAACGGGTACGCAAGGGAGTGCTGTGTGTGTGGAAAAGTCGTCGCCTTGCTACCGCTTGTATCGCTTCGGTGTCACAGCTGCCGTTTAGAATTGTGGCTACTGTGTAGACAATGCAAGCCCGTTCTGAGCTTTAGGGCCTGTATCTGGCCTGTTATCAGTACCTTATGCTCCATTAAAAGTTCAAGCTGCTGGCACTCGTCTGCAACACAACTTGAGCAGCCGCAGTTGCTCGGCAGGTGCAGATGACTGCATCGCCGGTAGCAGCGACAGCACTTCGGGCGAGCTTTGCCAAGTTGCCTGAAGGCTGGGGTTGAACATCGAATCAAAATATGGTCTGAAGGCTGTCAAAGCTGACAGCAAGCAGACGGTCCGG
>BDDA01000201.1:102430-132413 GCA_001662385.1 Chlamydomonas asymmetrica | reverse complement strand
ACACACCTGCAGCCCAACCGCCGACAAGTGCAGCCCACCTACCCGTCCAGTACTCAGTAGACTGCACGAGCAGAAGCTACAGCCTACACCTACCATCTGAGACACCCCAAGACCATGGTGAATTCGCTTACGTGCTTCCCAGATTATAGCACATATACAAATCTCTGCCGTGCACAAAGTGCGGTGGGGTGCACGTGCCCACTCAGCCCGCCCCTCAAAACAAGCATGAACGGGCTCAAATACGCAATGCTCGGATGCATACGGTACATGTGCGGCTGAGGCAGAAATCAATGACCGAAGCAGCAGCGGCAATTACGCACGCAAGCATGACCCTGTCATCAAGTGAAGCAACCCAGACTGTGTGGTGTGTGGCATGCACGGAGGGAGCCTGAACTGAGCAGGAGGCGCAAGATCAAAGCAACATCAGGCCGGCATACATCAACCAATGAGGGTTAACACACACCCGTGGCACCGGCAACGGAAAGCACACCGCATGGCCCAATGGGAAGCAAAATACTTGAACACACACTTGAGCTTGGCAGTCGCTGGCGTTGCAGTGTACACAGGCAGGCGGCGCTAGGTGCCCGGCATGCTCAAGGATGGCACGGCGGTACAGATTGGCATGCATTCCATGCTGTGCGTCGATCCCATGCTGTGCTGGGCTTGAGGCGAGGCGATGAATGCCAGCAGCTGCCGCTGCATGGGGGACCGACCCTCAACCAAACGCCTATCCGTGTTGGGCATGGGGGCGGCGGGCGAGGCTCGGTGGGGAGCGGGGATGGAGTGCGCCACGGCACACGCAGACGCCATTCTGCTCGCCTGGTCCCCATCTGGGGGGAGCATGGGCCGCTTGGCCAACACGCTCCTGATGTAACATAACATAACATACGGCACACGTGGCACATGAACCATGCCAGCAGGATTTCGTTCCATCGTCCGCACTCCGCACTGTGGCAGAACCCTCCCTATTGGTTCAACGCCTTGGGTCTGCAACCTCAATGAGTGAAGGAGCGAGCGCGCTGCTGTTCCCCCGGGGGTGCCAACCGCTCCCCCCTTAATCACCCTGCCAGGTGGACAGCGACTGTGACGTGACACAAGCGTACATGAGTGACCGGTGCCCCTCCCCCAAAATCCCACATCGGCATACACATTTGCGTAGGATGCATGAGCCATGCATGAGAATGTGACCCGAGCCATCATGTGGCTTCTATGCTTGCACGGCCACTGGGTGAATACTGCAGGACGTTGACAGTATGACGAGCATAGGAGTGTATGTGTACATTGCGTGTGCATGCATGGGGCGGATTGAGTTCTGGCAGGTGCCGCTGGTGTGTTGATCGTCTAGCGAAGCCTTGAGGACCAAAAGTCATGGGCGTGGCGCCTGCTCAGAGGCTTGCCGCTGCTGCTCTTCTTGCTGCTGCTGCTTCCTCTCCAGCTGCGCTACCTTAGCCATCACTGCTGCTTGCAAAGACGAGCCAGCTTGGTGTATTGTGGCCACCACTCCCGAGGCTATAGCTGGCAAGGAGAACCTGCGTGCGAGCAAAACGCGACAGTGTTGCCAGCAGGCATTTCGCGTGAATGAAACCCGTAGTGCACTTTCGTGAAAGGGTCTGGGATTTCAAACCAAACTTGAAAGCCATCCGCCCCGGATTCACCTTCCGTTTGCTCCAGCCATGGCGTAACGTTGTGGCTCGCACACCCAAACGTCATACCTGCAGCGTCGGCACAAACTCTTTGGTGCATCCTGAGCGTGACAACATGTTCAGGACAGTGGAAAGCGGTAACTAGACTTACGTCCAACCGTACTTCTTGTCCCACATCATCTGTCTCCTGTCGAGCAGGTCCTGTGTGGTGCTGCTGATGTGCCGGTTGGCAATTGCGTCGATGAACACAGTCGAGGCAGGACTCCCCACCTCCCTGCACCACGAGTTAGCAAAGGATGAAAGTTTTAAATCCTTTGCAGTGACAATTGAATATTGAGACACAGCTGTGTACATAGGCCTCACCCCTGTGGTCGAAGCGGGGCAGCCATGTTCCCACACTGTGTCAGCTGTAACGCTCAGGCAGATGCAAAGATGTTGAAGAGGAATGCTGGTTGCGAAAGCGAATGCGAAGCGGTGCTCACACTGCCTGCAGTGTAGCAGTGAACGACGGTCGGTGAGAAGCAATGCCTGAGCAGAATCCTAGCATTCAATCGTAAGAATGCACGGAGCGCACGGTGGACTATACGAGAGTGGCAGAGAGCTATCTAACCCAACATTACAAAGCCGGCAGCCTGCACCTGTCCTTGGCTTGCTAGCCTGCCGACCTACTGACCTTCTTGGACTGACCTTCACTCACTTCAGTCATAAGTCGAATGGAAGAGGACAACTCACACAAGCGCAGGAGGCTTGGTCAGCAGCAGCAGGGAGCACAGCAGCCTGAGGTATGTCCACTGCCGCACGTTAATGCCTTGCATCTTCCCAGGTTGACTGCGGTGTAGGTCAATTTCTAGCGCCGACTGCTGCTGCTGGCGTGTGGGAACTGCACCTTTTGCCTGCACTTATTCCTTGCTTTTTGTGGTCCATATCAGCACGCCAGTGGTTGTGAGCTTGCTAGTCCTCACCCCTCATGGTCAGGAGACTGCCATTGCCGTTGCAGGCTTCATGTGAGAACCTGGAGGGAGCATGCCGTACTAGGAAGGTGACGACGGGCTACACTGTGGTCGAGAGGCTGCTGTTGGGGATGTTGCGTTACCAGGACCTGGCAGAGCGAGGCATAGTGCTGACCCCAGAACAACACGAGCTGTATTGGCGTATCAAAAACGGGAACCGTTAAGGCGTCCACTGCTGATATCGTCCAGTGCAGTGCTGTTGTCCATGTCATTGCGATACAAACAGCTTGGCTTGGCTGATAGTCAGAGCTGTGTTTGGGGACGTTCTGGGCACTGCACGTCGTGTAGATCTGGGAAGTGGGAATTTCAAGCTGCAATGCTGTGCCATGCCCTTGTCAGTGCCTGCAAGTTGAGAAACTCCCAAAACTTGCTGATGCAGTGTCTTTATGTTCACTGATTCTCCTCTACGTTGAAGTTGTGCTCCAATTACCGTTTGCCAATGCGGGAAGGAAGAAAGAAAGAGCTAATGCGGAGCAGGTTTGCCAACGAGCAAACCTAATCTGAACGGCCTGCCTCAATATTTTGTTTTAGTCCGGGACATTTACAACAAGCGCACAGTGTTCTGATACCATATGTACATATGGTATTCCGTACTGTACCGCACCCGTGCCGTAGCGCAAGCCATGTTGCACGTTCGTTCAACAAGTACCAACGCCGAATTCCTTGCAAATTCCAATAGGCGTCCAACACAAGCATGCACGCGTGGCTGCACATTCGGACCGTGACAAAAACTACTGGCCGTTGCTGCTGCGTGCTGCACATTCGCTCACCGGTCACCCTACACCGGCGGCAGTGGTGCATCGCTCGCGCTCGCAGCCTCTCCCCCTACCACGTACGCCGTGCATGACCCAGATGCCCCATCACCGGCATCGTCATCACCATCGTGGCCGCCAGCATTTCGATGCTCGGCTCCGTTTGTGGCGTCCTCGCCGGTGTTGCCGCCGCGACCCTTACGGTCGCCGCCTTCGGAAGCGTCGTGTTCGGTTGGTGGCTCCACCGCCACCGCCACCTTGCACCTCGACACAGCGTCAAGGTTTCGCCGCCCGCTCTCCGTTAGAGAGTACACCTGCGAGCAGCCGCGCGAGTAATCGCAGAGGGCGGGGTGCTTGACTGCTCGCCAGTCGCTCGCAACCATCGCAACACACCTTCGGACCGCGCAGCCACGCACAGCTGCCTTCTCGCTTGAACACATGCATTGGATATTGAATCAGAACATACAAGCTCAAGCTCGCTCACGCAATGCACTCGATCAATCTGTGTTCTAAGTGCCAGTTTTGCATGCGTCATGAGTTTGCATGCTGCATGGCATTTTGGGCTGACATTTTGACGTAGCTGGGCGCTTGTTCATATTGCGGTGGTAAGACCATCTGAGCGACGCGGAGCATGTCAGCACCGGTGCTGGGAGCGCAACGGAAACATGCCCTTATGACCGGCACTGGCATAACCGCCATGCCCTTGCCCTTGTTTTGCCGCCGCACCTCACTCCCCCTCTAGGCGGACACTCATCCCCCACCGAAATTAGCTGTTGCAGTGAGACCCCCCATGGAGACCATGTATGTGTTCCGTGCAAATGCGCATCAACCTTCCTTATTGCATGCCAGACGCCCCATACCTTCCCCCCCGCAACCGTCCCCCGCCCCCCGCACCGATTAGCTTTGCTCTTTGTTGGCGCCCGCACCCATTTGAATGGTGCACATGCATCTGGCCTTGCAGCCACCTCGTATCCGATGTGACGCACCCTTTCCCCTTTCCCCATTCGTATCGGCACGCCAGTGTAAACCGTTTGGTTGTCAGGTTTCGGTTCTCCTCCATCGCTATTCATATATCCCTGCGACACCCCTCCATCCCCTCCGCCTTGCATGTTTTGGCCTCTGATCCCCTCTCAGACTGAGAGGGCCACCCTCGGCGGTTGGCCGGCAGGCCAAGTGTAAAAGCAACAACACCGTGTCTATCTCCCACACGCCTCGCACCTTGCATCGCATGGTGAAGGCGGTGGGCAGGCGCTGCGGCCCGCCCGCCGCAGCGCCCTCGCCCTCGCCTGCGGCACAACCTGACACACCCCGCTTCTCCTCATCGTTATTGTTGTCGTTATCGTCGGCTGTCAACGCCACCTCATCCAGCCACATGCGCATGCCGCCGCCGTCGGCGTCGTTTCCGTCGCCACCATCACCCTCAGCCCCCGCGCCGATGCTGCCGTCAGCGGCGTTGCCGCTATCGTGCGCGCCGCTGACTGTGGCAGTGTCAGTGGCGGCTGTGTCGTCGCGCGGCTGTGCAGCAGCGCTGGCGAGTGCGGCGGAGAGATCAGCAGCGGATGGCGAGCCCCCGAGCGCATCAAACACGCAGTCTACTGCCGCCCTGAGCGCATCCGATCGTAGATGCTGAACCTGCTGCTGCATCTGGGGGGTCCCGGATGGCTCTGATGTGGAGGGCGGCGCCGGCGTGATGGCAGTGCCGCGGGCCGGCGGCTCAGCGGAACGTGGAAGCGGCGGCGGAGTCAGGAAGCCAAAATGGCTGAGCGCCTGGACAATGCCTGCCGCACAGGGCTGTGTTGCCTGCATGCATGCATGCAAGATCATCAGCAGATGCACCGTGCATGCATGCAGGATCATCAGCAGATGCACCATGCATGAATGTATGACTGGGCTTAAGCGGCAATAGCATTGCGCTGACCTGGGGCTGAGCCGCTGATTCTGTGACGAATTGGCTATACTGATGTGGGTGATGTGAATAATGCAATGCCTCTCTCATTACGCTGTTGCATACACACGAGCACGTGTTGAATATGCCAGCCACGCTCACCCCCAGCCATCCGTGCACGCCACGCACTCACGCAGCATACCGGCAGTACAGTACATACAGTACAGTAGCACTCATGCAGTACAGTAGCACTCATGCAGTACAGTAGCACTCACGCAGTACAGTAGCACTCACGCAGTACAGTAGGCTCACTCTACCATACCGCTACGTAAGAGCTACCGGGAGGCACGCACCATGAACACATGCCCTGAGGCAGCGTGCCGTGCGGCGTATTCCTTGAGCTCTGCGTGCGCGTTGGCCACCACGCAGCCCTGGAGTGTGGGGGGGTCCAAGGGGGAAAGAGAGGAGGGGAAGGAGTCAGCGGGGGATCATTAGGCTGGATCGGGGGGGGGGGGTCCGGGGGGATCCTAGGGCGTCAGGCAGGCCAGTGTGCAGGTCAATGCAGGGAGGGAGAATCTGGATAACTGCATTACGACGTCGCTGCATGACGGCGCAAACACACAGACGACGAGCGGACAAGCGCAAAGACACAACACGGATGCATGATACTCGGACTGGAATCGTGCGTGTGGCAGCACAGAGTCACAGATGCTGTCACAAGTGGGAGCGGTGAGGGTCGATGGCTGGCCTGAACCATCCGCGCACCTCACAATGCACCAAGCCACCAACAAGTGCAGTAAGCGCATTTTGCACGCGCTGGCAGCGCACCGCCTCCCTCAACCCGCCCGCCTACAGCTCACTACGCAGTGCAGCAGTGCAGCACATCAGCCAGCCGCAGACAGCCCCTCCGCTGGCTGTACACAGATGCACGCCATGAGCCCCTGCCTAAAGCCATATGGCAGTCTCGTGCATTTGCTCGCCAGGTCGGCATCCGAGCATGTTTGCGGCCAAACACGCAGATCCAGAGGACAGAGGCGGTGAACGTGCATACGGCAACAAAAGGCGAGAAGTCGTGCAACAAAAGCGTGCAACCAAAGCACAAGCGCCACCCCTTTCATCTTGTAAGTTTAAGTTGCAGTTTCCTCACTGTTTAACGGTACCGTATTGGCAAAACCTGGCGCAAGGTTGCCGATACGGTACAGTTCAACACTCACCTTGACTCCCGGGACCTCCAGGAGCTCTGCATCGTTGCCAGAATCACCGTTGACCTGCGCCACGCATGCGGCACAGCAAAATCTCAGGTGGTGTAAGCAAGCATCGGAAGTAAACACTGGATAGGTGGCACTGATGACAAGAGCCAGGAACTGCGTAGTGCCCAGTGGTGAAGCGGCTGAATGGCGTGGCGAAACAATCCACGTTGCATTGGGCTGCACGCACGCTACGCTGTAGGCATGGCTTGCTCCAACATTGCAATGAAAGCTACACCACCACATGTAAAACTCAAGCATTAATGCACTCGTGTATTATTCAGTCGATGTAAGCTACGCCGGCACACACACACGCACGCGCCTGCACGCCCGCCGTGGGCGTCTGGCCCGCAGCCTCCAGCTGCGCCAAGACGTACTCCAGCGCCTTTCCCTTGCCGGCCCGGGCGCTGATGATGTCCACGTCCTCGCCTGCAGCAGCGATGGACGGCGTTTTGGATTCTCATTTTGGACTCGTGCGCATCATGAAGCTCACCACGCACGGTAGGCTTGTCTAACGGCTGTCAAGGTCGAACCGAAATCAAGTGAGGCGTGTGGAGGAGTGAGGCGTGTACACTGGGCCAATATCGTGTGGCGTGCGCAGTTGCGCTTCCTAAGCCGTTGTGATGTGCATTCTGCTACACCAGGCATTCCACATCAGGTCTGCTGGTCAGGCTCATCCTAATCTACCATCAAAGGGTCCCGCTTCCCCAGCCAGGCGGGCCCTGCATCAACCAACAGCGCCCTGCATGAATTGCAAGCACTTGCACCCGAATGCAGCCAGTTGCATCAGGGTTGACACCTCTACTTGCTTAGGACGACCAAGAGCACATCGCCACAATGAGGCACGCACCTCCACTGTAGATCACCTGGAGCAGCGCGCGAGTTGGTCGTGTGGGACGGCGCGCCGTGTGGAAAGGACAGGACAGCATTTGGACCACGTCAGCGCACAGCGAATATACCATGCGTGGGCATACTTTTAGTGGGTTTCAGCGGCCAGGCATGCTTCACACTTCACACACATTCCGGCAGGCCCCACAGGAATCGCACTGTATGCCCCCGCGGGCAGCTAGTTCTGACACCATCCGGCGGTGGGGGGGGTAGGGGGCGGGGCCGGGGGGCGGAGGGCAGCACAGCGGCATATGGTGGCATGAGGGCATGCAACGGGGTCGCAATTCAGAATGGCGTACAACAGGGGTACGGGTGCAAGCCCACGGGGGGGTGGGGGTGGGGGGGCAGCCGCCAGCCATCTGCATGCAGTGAGCCATCAAAGCCTATCCAATACCCGCCACATTGCATGCATGCCGCCACATGGCATGTTGTCCGCTCTTGGCCGATACACGACGCGCTCGCTGTACTGCTACCCTACCGTACTGCACTGTAATGTCGTCAGTGTGTGCAGTTGCTCGCCACGCACAGCACTCAGCCGCGGCCGCTGCACCTACCTTCGCTTCCAGCCCCAGCCGCGCGAGGTGGTCTCGGAGGCGGGCGAGCAGCTGCTCGGCAGCTTCCTTGGGCAGCTGCAGGTGGTAGCTGAGCTTGTGGCGTCGCATCTCTGTGGCGGCCTGTACGGCGAGCGAGTGAGCATTCCCGGGTGCGGGTTGAGACGAGGGTGTCAGGTGTGGGCGCGCCGGCGGTGCTGCCGGCGGAAACCGAGGCGCACAGCCACAAGGCGGGGATTCACCAATCATTTGACCGCCCAAGCCAACCCAGAAACCAACCTGTATGTTTTTCGGTGTTTAGACAGCCTGAGACAGCTTGCCCACGTATCAGAACGGATGCGGCAGGTGAGCCAGAAAGAGGCGGGCAAGGGCTATGCAGTGTGATTCCTGTGGGGCCGTGCAGTGTGCATGTGCGTATGCGTGGGTGTGTGCGGTAGGTGTGTGCCGCACCGTAACAATCGGCGGCCCTAAGCCCCAACCCCTAAAACCCCCTAACCCCTAAATCCCTGAACCCCTCCTACCCCCCTTACCAACCCCTATAGGCCTTGCCTGCGGCGTCAGCTCCGGGAAGCGCTCCGCCACCTCCCCCGCCAGGCGCTCCCGCTGCCACCCCTCGTCCAGCAGCGCCACCCAGCCAGCGTCCGCCGCGTAACACTGAGACACGGCGGCGGGAGCAGTTGGGTGCTGCGGCCCGCCAACGCGTGCTGCTGCACAGGCACGTACGCGACGTCGTCGTGAGATGCAGTCTCTATCCTTACACATACGCATATGCACACTGCACTGCCCCACGGGAATCACACTGCGTTGCCCCACGGGCGCATCATTCTGACACGCACGCGGCAGTGCATGGCAAAAGCCGCTGCCGTGAATCGTTCGTCCCTGCCCTAACAAATCAGGTTGAAAACTGGGCAATACACTGAGGGAAGAGTGCAGTGCAGGACATGGGCAGCGGAAGGCTGTCAGAAGATCACACCGGCGGCAGCGTGTGAATGCACCGGTGTTTGCTCCCGTGGGGCCATGCAGCATGTGTATGTGCGTGTGCATGATGGGCTGATTGCAAAGGCAGCCAGGCTACAGCAGTGCGACGGGGCCTACTGGACTCACGAGGAGCGCCAGCTACAATGCCAGCTGCAGCAGCGCCTGCAGCAGCGGCAGCGCGCCCGGCGTCGCGTGTGTTGAGGCGGAACACCTCGGTGCCCACGGAGCAGATGAGGATGTCAGGGCTCAGCAGCGGAGCCTCCTCCTGACAACCACCGACAGCACCAGCACCAGGAGCGCGCCACACACCGTAATACATTATGACGCACCATGACACACACCACAGCTGCAGGCGCCTAGAGCCATGGTGCCGGCCCCCACGCATGCCACACACCGTGACACATGCCACAGGTTTAGGCACCAATGGCCTCAGCCTGCACACGTTAGTAGCTGTGGTTGTGCGGTGTGCGGTGTACGGTGTGTGTGATTTCGTGTCACATGGAAACAGTCTCGCGTTGCGGGAAGGTGTGGTTGTACATCTGACGGCATGCGTGACCCTGTCGTGTGCACATCCTGGTGTGGTTGGGATGCACGCGTGCATTGGGCAACATACTGGAAAAACTTCAAGGCTGCACGTGCAGCTGCACGTGTCCCAGTCCAGTATGTTTGCCAATGCATGCGTGCGACACGTGCAGCCTAAAAGCTTTTCCGTTTACGCGTTATGTGCTGATCAGCTCATGTGTTTGGGCGTGGTCAGTGCATGATGCAGCAGCGTCCATTGCAATCCGTTCAGCAATTAACGTCATCTTCCGGGACTGTTGGATCGCCGGTTTGAATTGCATGCAAATTTGCCTATATGATGCAGATTCTTCACAGACTGTGAGATGAAGGCGTTGTGCTATGGTTGGCCCGCAGCTCGGCACGCACGTCGTGAGGCACGGCACTGCCAGCTGCTGGCGGCACCGCGTTCAAACCAAACTGCACAAGGGTCCAGGGGCCAAGCACGACGTACCCACAACTTCCGGTACAGCTCCGGAGAACGGCCTGTGGAGTAGCACAGAAGCGAGTCTGCCGCAAAACGTGCGTGCCACAGCCGATTGAACGTCAGCAGGTGGCGGTGTGACGAGTCCTCATTCATCACCTGCGCTTGTTGCATCATTTGGCAGCAAAAGGGCAGGCAGCAGTGGACACGTGACCCGGACAAAAATCGGCCAGGGCAGGGAACTTGAGGAGCAAGGCAGGGTCGGTTCAAACGGCAGTCTGATGGCCATTGTTGAGACCGTCCAAGGCGCAGTGACAAGCTGGCTTCGCAGCAGCGATTACAGCTGCACGCAGCGCACCATGGTGTGGTCCAGGTCGCTGACTAGCAGGAACCTTGGGGCTGGCTGCCAAGGTCTTGAAGTCGACAGCGTCATGTTCTCATGGGGCACGCTGGCAGGGTCGGTCAGGCGCAAAACCTTGAGCTAGCAGTGCCCGAGGAGCAGTGCATGTGGGGTGCTTAGGAAAATGTGTGTGTGGTGAGTGGTGTGTATGCGTGCGCGTGGCCATTGCACACATGCAGCACCTGTGTATTTTGTTGACCGATGAAATTGCATTGCGGTGGGCCAAGCCGGTCGGATGTTGCCAAATATGTCACCAAGGCAAGCGCAGCAGTGGGTGATCAAAAGGCGTGTCTGCCGCCTTTTGAGCATACACACAATACACTGACGTAACCCACCTTGATACGTTTCCCTTCAGCGGTCAATTGTAAAGTGGTCTCGAATCGGTTGCCGCAGGTGCTCGCACCCTACAGGGACCCACTGACAGCTAGTATCTACTGCTGTTGGTGTTAAATATGACACCATCTGCACGTTCCCGCAAGGGAAAGAAAGCATGGAGGAAGAATATAAGCGGCAACAAGGTGGGTTGCGTGCAGCGCCAAAATAATGCCTGGGTTTGCACACGCTATGCCCTTGCTCCCCCACATATTGACTGTGAGATGCAACGTCGTTATGCGTGGATGCTTGCTGTTGGTGTTGCGCTTGAGTTCGCTTTCTGGCGTGTCGCCGCTGTCGTCATATACACGCGAGCAGGTGCAAGAGTTCATTGAGCAAGAGACGTATCAGGAGCGGCGAGGGCCAGCAGCACACGCTTTGAAAGATGACCAGTTGTTTTTCATTGACAAGGTGCGTCGGCTCCGCAGCTACTGCGGCCAAGCCGCCAGTCATTGCTGCATCCAGCTCTGCACCAAACAACGTAACAGTTGCGCATTGTCGACCTGCTTGCACTGCTAGGACATTACGATGCTTCTACTATACAAGTGCTCTGAGACCATAATTGTGCCTGCCACTGCGACTGGGCGAGCGTTCAGACTGCTGATGAGGAGGACGCTAAGGCCGTCACCAGCGGCGGCAAGCGGAAACGCCCAGCAGAGGCCAAGCTCCTGCGTTCACAGCTTATAATCAACGAGGCGCATAAAGCAAAGCCTGTTCCACTACCTCCACCCCGAAAGAAGGTGTGTTTTACTATGCCTTCCTTACTGTGCAACACTGCCGAGGCCTGCAGTGTCAGTAGTCCTAGCTCTGTTCTTCAGCCCGTTGCTTCATCTTTGTTGTGCAGGCCAAGGCAAAGGAGGACAATTTGCAGCAGCAGCAGAAGCCCACCAGCAAGCCTGGGCAAGGCGCCAAGAACGGTGCGTTGGGGGTTCTGAACCATTGTCAGCAGCGGCTGGACGGTCGCAGGCACGCGGCCACGGTCAGCTGCATGTGGTGGTCAGCACTGCCCCCGGACAGTGTCCTAGTCCACCAGCAAGCCACACTGCTGCCTTTCCGCCTCAGTGACAGAGTCATACTTGCTGCGGGTCCGCCCTGCACCTCAACCTCCAGTGCCTGGCCTCGTCAACGCACGGTCTCGGCGTGGACCAAAGCACACAGTGCGCACAGTGCATCGTGCACGTGGCACCGCTCGTGGCACCGCTCTCCTTTGGCAGGGCACACACGCCGCCCTGGCGCTCAGCGCACGGCATGCAGCGTGCGTGCTCAGCGTGCGTGCAGCCCTTGCGCCCCTCACTCGAGTGGTCAAGAGTGCTCGCTCGTCTGCGTCCATATGAATTGCATGCTGGGCTGAACGTCAACGCATCTTGCAGCCTCACTGACCCACATCGCCGAGCCCACCAAAGCACTCACGAGCTCGACCCACATCAAATTCCAGGGGAGGGCGCTTGCGTGAGCGCTTGCGTCGTACTGACACAACTGTCCATTTCAAATGCAGGCGAGGTGTTTTCATTAGATATCTGGGCTGACGAGGAGCTCCCTGGCCCGGCCAGCACTTCAGCCCCCTCCAAGCCGCTTGCATCCAGCAAGCACAACGGCAGCACGCACCTCGGCAACGGCCGCGCCGCCGCCAACGCGGGACCCATATCGCAACTCGACGAGTTTACCGACCCGAAAGCCGGCCACGCGGCGATGTACGCCAGGGACGGGCCCGGGGCGAGCGTGGTGCGGCAGCGGCAGGGGCAGGGAGAGGGGAAGGCGAAGGGGAAAGGGGATAAGAGCAAGGCAAGGAAGGGGCTCGTCAAGGGCGTCGGCGGCGCGGCGGGCGGCGCGGGGCCGGGCGGCGCTAAGGCGGCGAAGGCTGTGGAGGTTGACCTTCCGGGCTGCTCGTTCAACCCCGATCACGAAGCTCACCAGGTGCGGGGCTCACTTCTCAGGCTCCGAGACCAGGGTCCTGTTGACCTGTTCCCGCTACATCGTTTGGGGTTGCAGGGCCACACCTCGGGCTGCAGCATAGCGTGCTGGTACTGGCACCATGCAAAATAGCCGCGCGGGCGATGGTGTGATATCGTACTTGACCTGCTGCTGTCCCGGCCACCGCCCGTCCCGCCATGCGCGTATGCCCCCCGTACGCTCGTCCCCCACAAACACATTACACCACACCAAGCAATCGCAATGCGATGCAACCCAATGCGGTGTTGACTCGCTCCCGCTCTCCCATGCAACACAATTCAACAAAATGCAACGCAACGCGGTATCTCCCCCTCGCTCCCACGCACGCTCCCACTCGCAGGACGCGTTGGCGCTGCTGGTGGCGAGTGAGATGCGCAAGGTCATCGCCAAGGAGTTGGAGCCCGCGCCGCCGCCGCTGATGGTGGACGCCACCGGCGCGCCGCGCGACGAGCTGGCGGAGCTACTGGTGAGAGCGCTGGGTACTAGGCGGTTCAGCGCAGTACTGTGCGGTACGGTGCGGTACACACGTGCTGTCGCACGGTGACCAGTTGATTAGTAATATGTGTGCGGTGCGGTACTTCGATGGAGCTACTGGTGAGAGAGAGACAGAGCTGTGCGGTACAGGGGGTACACGCAACTGCGCGATATCGTGACCATTTGATGAGTAGTCTGTGTGCGGTGCGTTCATCCGGTGCGGTACTTCGGCGATGTACTGCTGTGCACTGCTGGTACCGCTTGTACTGCAGGTGGAGGAGGAGGATGACGAGGATGACGAGGAGGCTGACCAGGACGCGGGCGAGGAGCAGGGTGGTTCATCGGTGGCGGCCAAGAAGCGAAAGGAAAAGAAGACCGCCCAGCAGCGCAAGAAGCAGGTGGGCCGCTGACTGGCAGAGCATTTCTTCACCTATTAAGGGAGTGTTGGCCTCGGCTGGAAGCTCCGAGTGTCAAAATTCTGAATGCAGATCGACCGGCAGGGCAGTTTGCGTGGCTGTGGGCGATGCTGGGTCACCGACAACTGTGTACACCAATTTGCGCGCCGTTGTCGTCGTATCCCTTGGCCTGTCAGCCAGAGGCCTAGCGTCGCCTTAAGATTCGGCGTGGGTGGGTTTGCGGGTGCATGCGTGATATGGGGGGGCGTACGCGCACGCTGCAGCTTGGACCTACTAGTTATCATGTCCACTGTTTGCCCACCATGCTTTCCCCGCCTTGCATTCCCTGCCATCCCACTTCTATCCTCTTGCGTGTCGTTCATCGCCCTCATAATCATGCCGTCGTCACTCCTCCCTCAAACAACCTTTCACGTCGTCTCTTGCCCCCGCTATTCTTCCCTCTGCCTTGCTCGGTATGTTCCCCCCTCTGCTCTTCCCTTCTCCCTCCCTCGTAGCAACGCGTGCGGGCAGAGTCGCGTCAGGCGGGCGAGGCCAGGCGGCTCAAGGCGCAGCGCGCCGACCTGGACTCGCTGGCGGCAGTGCAGCGTGCGCTGGAGGAGGAGCTCGCGCTGAAAGAGCTGCGCACCGCGCGCAAGCAGGTGTGAAAGATCGACAGGGAGAAAGCTAGCAGAAGCCCTGGGGTGAGGGGGAGGGTCTGGATGTTGCATGAACTTGCTCGAGCAGCTGCGCACAGCGCGCAAGCAGGTGCGTGCAGAAGGGTGTAAGCTGGCAGAAGCCCTGGGGTGGAGGCGGGTGAAGGGGGCGCCGGAGCTTCCCAATGCAGATGAGTCACCACGTACGCTCCACCACGATCCTTCCACGAATGACCTGATGAATGTATGCAGCGGGGCGGTCTGACTGCGTCTACGCGGTGCTGGTTGTTGGTTCGCTGGTTGGTTTTGCTGCGTAAAGTGGCAATACGACTACAAGCGAAGGCGTACAAGGGATTGTGCAATGTGTGTGTTGCCACGCTTTACGCTTGGCCACCTGTGCAGTTGCAGTACTGTGCTTCTGTGCCCATCGCCTCACTTGCGCCGGCTGTGCTGTACGTATCACCCTTGTTGGGCTGCCGGGCCATAAACCATGCCGCGCTTCGCTTCGCTGTGCCGTGCGGGTGCCTTCACCATGTGTGCTGTGCTGTGCTGTGCTGTGCTGTGCTGTGCTGTGGCGTGTGCTGTGGGTGCTCAGGCGCTCAAGGAGGAGGCCGCCGCCAGCCGGCCGGCACGCTTAGGCAAGCTCAAATATGAGGAGCCCTCCGTGCAGGTGAGGGGGGAGCGGGGCACAGCGTGTGCGGTGCGTGGGGGTTGTGGGGGCGGGGAGGGGTGTGGTGGGGCGTGATTGCTGTGCATGTAAACGTGAGGACGGCTTGTGTGGGGTGCGCTGGCTGTCATGGCATTGCTCACCAACCACCACTCAATGGGTGTGGGGGGGTGGGGGTGGGCATATTCGCTCTTGCATGTCATTCCATTGCCTCGCATCTTGTAATGCATCTCCCCCATGCACGGCGTTCTTGCTGCTTTCTACGACTGTCCCCACCCCCGGCCCTCCCATCTTGCCGGCTCTCCTGACCTCCCTGCGTCCGGCGCCCACACACCCACTCACCCTCGTGTCAACAGCGAGCATGGTGCTGCCTGCTGCACTGCACTGCACTGCACTGCACCGCGTGTGCGATGTGGTGTGTCAGGTGCTGACAAACCCGCTCAAGCCGGTGACAAAATCAATGTGCTGCACTGCACCGCGCTGCGTGCGTGTGGTGTGTCAGGTGCTGACGAGCGACGAAGTGACGGGCAGCCTGCGCAAGATTAAGGCGTGCGCCATGCTGGCGGCGGACCGCTTCAAGAGCCTTCAGAAGCGCGGCGTGATTGAGCCGCGCAAGCCCTTGCCCTTCAAGAAGGGGTGAGTCATGCACGCCGCATGCGCAGCAATGCTTGTGGCATGCTGCTCCTGCGAGATGCGTCTTCGACAGCACGCTGTGCGGTACTTACGCATGCGCCAACACACATGCATTGCACTCGGGTTATGCTGCATCAGTAGCATATCGACCGGATTGCCTATGCTCCCCCGCAGATGGGAACAGGGAGACCAGAAAGGCTCACCGACCTAGAGAGTGCAAGAGGACCACAAGGGCTCTCAGCGTGGCGCAGCAGACTAAGCACATGTGTGCGGTTGGCCAGCAATGCATCTACATGTATACCACTCAAAACTTGATTCAGCCCTTCACCTGTAACTGCGGCATGCCTGTGTCATGCCTGTATGATGCATGGCTGATGCCTCTGTGATGCATGGCTGGTGCATGGCGCATTCGCCCCCACAGGCGGCGTGTGGAGTACGAGAAGGACGCGCGGCGCGAGCGCGCGGTGGAGGGGCAGCAGGAGGTGGAGGCGCTGCAGCGCAAGCGCGTCGCGCTGCAGAAGCGGCTCGCTGCCGAGCGCTAGCGGGGCCGCTTTGCCGCTCCGCCGCTGCGCCTCACCGCACCGCGTGCACCGCCAGGATGGACGGATGAACACACCGGCGAGCCAAGCACAAACAGCTTGCATTTTTCTTGGTTGGAATTCTCTTGGTTTGTGGCGTTTGTGGGACAGGCGGCTTTTGTTTTGGCTTGGGCATCGCGCTCTCGGTTCCTCGCGGCTTTGAACACACACACACGCCTTTTTAGCACGTCATCCGCTGGCACTCACACGTGCGCCACACACCCACGCCGCCACAATCGCCACAAGTATGTGCAGTTGTACATGCGCATGCTTTGGGGCTGTGCGAGGCCAGGGACGCGTTGCGTTGCCACCTATTGGTCCATAGTGCTGGATTAATTTATCGTGGTTGACTGGTTTTGGTTCTGGTGCAGCCCTTGCCTTGACAGCATACTCGGTGCATGCTGGCTGCCACGCCTGTTGCTTTGCAAGACCTGCTGGCTGCCTTTGTTGGTGGGACAGGCGTGCGGCGGAGCGGCAGCGAAGCTGCTGCTGCTGCTGCCTGCTGCCGCTGATTTGTACCCTGCACAGCTCCACATACCGGTATAATTCCTGGGGCGGTTGCGATCAACTGCGATCCCCGTCCTGACTGCTGTACTGGCAGTACTGCTGTGCTGTACAGCACTCGTACAGCACTCAACCCAGGTGTCATGTCGGTAACTGATTAAGTGAGCAGCTCCAGGCAGCCAGGCAAATGATTTGATGGTCACATACAGGTGACACTCATGTCAATCTCGCGTGAGCCCGCCACGCGTCAAGCGCCGTCTCAGGGTTGGCACTTGGCACGCTGAACGGCGCGCCGGTTACGTTCACGCCTACCAGCATGTGGAATGGCAAGCCGTGAGCGGCTTTCGACAAGACCAATGCGCTTGCGCGCATTTGGCATACACAGATGCATGACCTATGAAGAAGTCCAGAGCAACACGCACGCGCAGAAATAGCACTCGATGGTGCCTGTGAGGGGCAACTGGAACAGCGACTCGCAAAGAGCAGTTGCACCAGCGGGCCATGTGGGACTAATGCTATCTTTCATGGCTTAGCAGGAGGCTTGGCAGGAGTTCAGCAGCAGCCAGGGGTCGCCTGATGGCCACACGGAGCATGTTTGTGGCATCGGTCCAGATGCAAGCTTGGCAGGGGGCACACGGCGTCCCGCGATGGGCAATCGATTGTGTGGCAACGGCGACGTTGGGCAAGCGGTGTGCGCCGGTCCAAAACCCTGGGCGATCGGGTCGTGGGGGGGACCTGAAGGCAGGGCGGTGAGGATAGACTACTAAAGCTTGTCATAAGGTCGATTCAGCTTGCTGTGCGGGCGCTGCTTTGCTACCTCTCATACTATAGGTCCACTTGGCGGCAGCGCTCGCACTGATGCGATGGAAAAAAAGTTCGCATGCAGGTGTCGCGTTTTTGTACGAATTGGTAACCATGTAGAAAGCAATGCCAGCACACATGTACTCCTTTCCTGTACGAGATAGTGGGAAATGGCATCTAGAAACCTCTTGCTTGTCTCACCTCTTTCTCTGTGTTTTGAAGTACAGAAGTATTAAGCACGGGTAGATGGCATGCTGACAAGAGCAAGGAACTGCATGATGCCTCTGTGCATGAAGTACACCAATGGTGCACCAACGTTGCACCAACAAGACGGTGCTTCACCCCCCGGCACCTCAAACCATCAAATTTGCATGCGATTGAGGCTGGGTGTTCGCTCCAAGTAAAGGAAGAAGAAGGTGGAAGTGTTCAGGCACACGCCACCCGCCCAAAAGGGTACACCAGCTCAGCGTGCTGCGGGGATGGATATTTTATGCCCAGCACAGAGCCCAGGAGTGATCGGTACCAGACTGGTGTTACTGACCTCAGGCCTGTTACTCTCCTCTGAGCGTTTTGTTTAAGGCAGGAGTTGAAGCTAATGGAAGATGGCTCACCTGGGGAACATCTACCTTCCCGCAAAACCCTTGACGTTCCAATCGGGCAGCCTGGTCAGCATAAGCAAGCATTCGTTTGATGCAATGTGTTGTTGTACAGCTGCCGTGGATGGAGACCCCTTGTTACCAAAGTTGTAGCTGGCGGCCGATCCTTCACATCGTCGACAATATCCTGAGCATCGTGCGCAGTCGCGCCACAGGTTTATATGTTACCATGCTCACTGAATGACTACTATGAATGCGTTCTAACCGGAAGGCTTGCAACAAGGAAAAAATGCGCTGGTCTCATCCACTCACTCATCGTCAGAATGACGGGGCAGTTGACCCAAAGGCACAAAGTCAGCAATCGCTGAAACTCAACGTATGGCTCAGCATATGCAAGGAATTCTTCCTGTGCCCCAAGGTGCTCGCCTCGATGCCCGAGCGTGGCCAGGCACGTTGGGAATTTGTAAACTTGAAGCATGGTTAGAGTGGTGTTAAACGGTTGTGTTTGCTTAGCTACTTCTATCACGCTTGTCCCTAAGCCTGTGTTACAAAATACTTCAGAAAGACAAACGGAGTACGCATGCTACCACCGTCGCCGTACCAGCCGCAGTGTCAGTTGGCAGAGCGGCGTACTGAGCTGCAACTCTGTCTGCTTGAACGCATCAAGAGCACTGCCAAGATGTGATGACATTGTTTGTGATGGGAGAGTGAACACTGCCTCGCTCCATAGGCATTGTTTAACCGCTTGTTTCTTTCGTGCATGTCGTCCCATGCAATAGTTTGCCCTGGGTCTCCCGAAAACGCTTCGCCCTGGCAAGCCCAAAGCTAACGACAGCGGCAGCTTTTGTGCACGATAACCTATGCTGGGCGTCTACAGAACATAAAGGCTCGCGTTTTTCGCACTGCACACTTTGGCTCGTTCAAGAAGCACCTCTTGCAGGAATTGTTGAGACGTTGTGCTGCAAAAGCCCGGGCGTGCGTAGTATTCTCCCCCCTCAACAGCTTGGAGACGATATCTGAACCCCGATATGACGCAGTGAGGACCAGCGCAGCTTTTGCCCGCCTGCAGCAGCCTGTGACACGGACAACCAGGACATGGTTACCTCAACTTGCGCGCTGCGAACACGGGTGAGTGGCCTCGCCTGCAAGGCAATATTCATCCAGTGTGCAGTGGGTGAGACTGGGTGGCTTGGGCGGCTTGGGTCAGCAAGTCCTTGGATTGAGTCTCTCTAGCAAGAGAGACCTACAAGATGCACACCTGGATTGGATAATACTTCGTTGTTGAAGCTGTTACCTAGGCTATTCCCGAACGCACCGAGCTTTTTAGCCTATTCTCTTCTTGTTGTGGTGGCGCCCCAGTGGGAGTGGCTGCGCACCCAACTTCGCCCTTGGAAAACTCATCTTCCTTGGGAACTTCCCCGCACCAGCGCCCGTTCTTACATATGTCCGAGGGGCCACTACCTTGTCGCAACCGTATACGAACTCACCGAGTTGTTTGCGCACAAACATGCTTCCTGCAGGTTGCCCTTCGTCCACAGGGCTTTGTATCGCTGGCGATTGAACCGTCACCAGGAAACCCCAATACGTGTAACAAAACCAACGCAGCACCTCTTCAGTTAGGGTTGCAAGCAGGCAAGCTGGAGCAACAGCAGCCTGGCCAGCCGCAGGCACAACCATTCAAGTCGCCTGCGGACCTTTTGCGCCGCTGCAGCACGCAGCAATCTGAAGCGGTCTGTCGTGAGGTGGACACGGTGAAGGCCGCAGTACTGGCTGCTCGAAGGGTGCTGCTCAGGGGTGCTGATGTGGAAGCCTTGGCCGCTGCCTTGGCACGCTCAGGCTTATACGTCACCATTCGGCGCGGTAAGTGACTTGCACGCACCATACGCCTGTGCAAAAACCATGTCCTGTCCTTCTGTACCTGGAAATAACGTTTGAGAAGACCAAGTGGTTCCTGGTGCACCCCTTGACCACGTACACGATGCGTGGGTGTGTTCTGCAGGTTTGGGACCGGTCGGTAAGGACAGCTGCTACTCAACGGTTCGGCACACGTTCATTATTTGTCAGCTTGCACCGAGAGGTACGTGACTGCGTGCATCCGACCTGTTCACAGGAGGGTTCAGTCTGACCCCATAGTGAGGAGACCCCGTTGTGTATGGGCACGCCATCCATCTAGCCCAGGCTGGGTCAGTCGTTCTGTCCCTTTGCGAAGCACAACTGCCAACGTCCTGTTATTGTGTTTGGGTGAAGGTCACACGTGCGCTCGTGTGTATTGCCCTTGTACAGGCACTCAGGTCTTTGTGGACCCGGGTTTTCGCGAACAGTTTTTAGTGGGCTTTGGAGATGTAGCGCAGCGATACCATGAGCTAGCTTCCAGCCTGCCCAGGTGCTTCATTGGCGCCCTGCAGGTGAGTTGCGTTCTCCGTATGCCTTGGCCATTTGCCTGGGAGGGCACAGGGCTACATTTAGTTGGTTGCCCGCACGCCGCAACTTCATGGGTATAAGCGCCTGCCATCGCCACGAACTTTATGCAGTGTTACTGCAGTTTCTTTGAGAGGGACTGCCTGTCAGTCAGTTTGTACACTGAGGGGCCTCCGTAAATACCAATTATCCAATAGAAGCCGTAGAACCCTTGTCAGCAACGCGGTAACCGAAACCACACGTCACGTGGGGACCTTTTTATGCCGCTGCATTGGCAGGCCAAAAACTTTGCAGCACAGAGGTCTTGTCAATCGTGTAGGCATGGACATTGGCCAGTGCCTGTTCTGCTGTGTGCAACCGTGACGGGGAAGTTGATAAAGATTCGGTTGGTTGGAGTGTTGCAGGTAGGCGCGTGGACCCCACACACATGAAACCCTGGTCGTGCCTGTGTCCGGTGTACGCAGAGTCTTCACGCTGTGGTCCATATGATGACAAGCGAGCTTGCGGTTTCGCTGGGAGGCAGCCCTGCTCTACCTCCTTGGCGGACGCTGCAGGGGCTTCTGTCGAGATGGCTGCCCCGGAACTTTGCCGATACCGCCATCTGCCCATCGCCCGGGGGGCCAAGCGCCCCTCTGCGCCTGCTGCGGCCCGTTCCAGCGCTCCCGCTGCCCCTGACAGCCCAACCGCCTCAGCAGCAGGGCAGCCAACAGCAGGAAGCCACGCCGCCGCAAACAGAGCCGCAGCGTGCGCTTCCTCAGCAAGCATCCCCACACATAAGCGCAACGAGCAGCAGCGGCAACAAAGCCGACGGCGTCAGCGCAATAAACGACGCCCGTGCTCCACCAGCCGCAGGGCAGCAGCAGCGCGCTGCGAGCAACCCCAGCAGCGTCGCCTCCTCTACCGTCAGCTGCGACAGCGTGTCACAACGCCTCGCAGCCGGCTTTACACGCTCCATTTCGGAGCCCCTCCAAGTCGTCCGTGGCTTCCCCTCCAGCTGCCGCACCCCACCCAATAAACCAGCGCCTGCCCTGACTGCTGCTGCCGTCGACGCCCAGCAGCGTGCACCGGCTGCAGTATCAGCCCCGCAAAGCGGTGAACGCCCACAGCAGGCGCACCACGCCGCAGCTGTCTCTGGCAGTTCCACCGCAAGCGTGCAGACGTCGCTCCCGGTCCCGGACGCCGACGTGACCCCGTTCAAGGCGTTCCCTGGAACGAGTGTCGTGGCGCGTGCCCGCACGCAGCTCTCCATGCTCTCCGCCGGCCTGCGCGCGCTTGCCGCGAGCGCGATGCCCTTCTCCTCCGGGTCCTCTTGCGGGGAAGCCAGCTCCACCCGCCCCTCCTCCTCGTCCTCCACCGACACTACGGTTTCGGACGCGGATGACGCGCTCGACAACCTGCGTGGGTTTGTGAGCCTCAACAGCACTAATTTGGATGGCACGCTGAACGGCGTGGATGGTGCCACGTGCCGGCTGCAAGGCAGCGGCAGCGGGCAGCAGGAGGACATGCCACGCTTGCCGACCTCACGGCAGGATCTGTCGGTGCAGGCGTGTGCCGAGCGGCTGCTGCGGGGGCAGCAGCAGCTGCAGCAGCAGCTGACGCCACAGCAGCAGCAGCGGCAGCAGCAGCTCCGGCAGCTGCAGCAGCAGCTGCACGCCAGGCAGCGGCAACAGATGCTCGAGTGGGTGCAGCGACAGCAGAGCGCGGAGCAGGCGCAGCAGGACAGCTGCGGAGGCCCGCATCAACAGCCGCAGCAGCTGCAGCAGCAGCAGCAGCAGCCAGGTCCCCACCAGCCACCACAATGCTCTGGGACAAATCGTGCCGCGGCGCTGCCCTCGGCCTCGCCTCCACCCCGGCTGCTCGGCAACCTGGTGTATAAACCGCTCGTGCCGGACCATTTGGTCGAGTTCAAAATTCGAACGGTCCGGCTCAGGGGATGACGATCCCCGTCTTGAGGCTCCACCTGGCGCCCGCACCTGTCCTCCGCACGTGCAGCTCGCCGCCCGCTGTCCGCCGCCCTCGCCCGGGGTTGCGTGCGCTGGGTATATATACCTATCATGATATCATTGCGGTGGGGTACGCCGACCAGCGCCCTCCATCGTGCTGCATGGCATGCTGAGGGCGCAGCTCTCCGCTCTACACCCCTTTGTGCCCGGTCTTCGCTTGACAACTCAAGCATGGAATGCTCTTGATGAACCATTGTCGGGCTCCGTTGAGCTCCCCCGCCACCCCCCCATCCCCCCTTCGCACCCCCCTCCCTCGTCAGGAGCTTGGATTGAAGCTCCAAAGCAAAGGTGGAAGCTCCAACCTTGCTTGGGAGCTGCGTTCTGCGGTGGCAGCCGGAAGGTCTGTCTTTGCTGCCTCTGGTGCTCAAAGATTTGAGGTCTTTGGGCATCCACGACGACTGGTGGCGCCTGCGGGGCCTCAGTTCTCTATCGACACTAGCTCAGCAGGCGTGCGTGAACTGGATGTGTCAGGGGCGTGTTTTGTGTTCCGTGCACGCAAGCTTGCTTGGTATTGGCATGCGCAGATGCATCCTTGGCTGATGGCATATGCTTGTTCCGGCCGTGGCAGGCGGATGCATGATGCTGAACTTTGTTGAGCCAGGCTTTCATGATTTTGGCAGCATGGGTCTGGGCAGGCGGCCGGACTCTTCGGCCCAAGTCGGTTTTGGCTGAGTTGGGTCTGTTCATGGTGCGTGCCGTGAGCCACAGGCCCGCGAGCCCATGTGCATGCATCTGCATGCATGCGGCCATGCAGATTTGAGAATTTGCTGATAGATTTTGCTGATGAGCTCCTCCATCGGTGCAAAGGCAATCCAGTCGCGATTTGCATTCGTTCGGCGCTCACACTTCCGATGCTATTATCCATGGTCCGATGTGGCTTGTGGTTCAGGTTCGGGTAAGGCGTTTTGGATGGCCGGCTGATGTTGGTTTGTTCTGTTTAATAGTCATGGTGTTCTCCTGGCAGCGACTTGGCAGAAATAAGAACGAACGCGTACTGTCATGCCCCAGCCTGCGTTGAGGCTGTTGAGACGTGCGGTATGAGTACGGCATGGGCTGACGGCGCCGTGTCGATATCGCTGACAGCAACGGTGGCAACATGCTCGCTGTTAGTTGATTGGCGAGGTGTTGGACGGGCAATGCGCCTACCAGCTCGTGCTGGACACGAAAGGGCTCTGCGCCCCTTCCCTGCTATTGTGCGCCCCCGTTCAACGCACGCATGTGTCGTGCAGCGTGCTGTGCGCTTGCTTTGCCGCTGACTCAGCCGTGTACAGGGCTTCCGTTGCTAGCGACCGACTGCGGGGTCGCGTTCAGATGTCATTTCAATTAATATCGTTTGATGAAGGGTTTAGCAAGGCGGGCTGTGCCCCGTGACCCGCAACACTCAGTGCTATAGGAAGCAGACGGTGTGATATATCTGGTGCTGGCGCCATTGGTGCTCTCTGTTGCAGTGCGTTTTGCGCAGTGTGCCACCGCCGCCACGCTCACCGTGCACCGCGCCTGCCACTTGCCCATAGAACGCGCTGGCAACGAACACGCTGTGTCAGGCCTGCGTGCTTGCACGCCTGCCCAGGTTTCTTTCAAATGTCATCTCTTGGCACCCTGTGTGGCACCCTCGATGCATCCAGTACACCACAGTCACTGTGGCATTCACACCCCTGGGGTGTCTTCTCGCATAGCCACCCACCACTGCACATTGTGTTTTAGTATTTCATTCCACTGCCCTTGCATTCTACTATTCTAATACTGCATCATCACTGGGCTGTTGCCTGGATTGCTTCCCTTGAGCTGTCCTCTTGCGCAATGGTACCATTCCCCATTCTCCCTGTTTCCCTGTCTTCCTCCGGGCGGGCTGCGTGCTCAAGAGCGCGTAGAGGTTGCATCGACGGCCGCACTGGCACACCGGTGCACATGCTTGCCTGGTCTACGCACCCCTGCAACACCCCGTGGGAACGCATCTCTGTTTCTCTTGCCTTCGCCCTCATATGTACTTACCCATGTGTGCATTTGTATTACCTGTCCAGAAGCCTCCTGGAGCACTGGATGCAAACGCATGCTAGGTTGCCGTTAGGCCGTTCTGCCGGCAGATTCGTGTTGAGATGTTGAATCGATGACGCGCGGGCGTGTCGACGTCTACATGCTCCCCCGCCCTCCCCTCATAGCATTTCCTCGCCAGGTACAGCCCCTGCCGGATAGCCGCCGCGTGCGCCGGACAACAACTGAATACCAGATGTATGTGGTGCTGCGTTCCATGGCTGAGACACGTATGCGATAGCTGGCCTGCTGCTGCGGGTATGCGGCCATTAGCGAGGCATGCAGGGCTGCTGCTGATAGTGATAGTGCTGACGGCGGTTTGCAGGAATGCGCATGTGCCTGCATGGCTTGGCTAGACCCGATGCTGAAGATGATGTTCAAGCAAAGTGTTGTCCCCCACCAAAAATATGAACGTATCGGCAAGCAGTGTGATGCGACACCGCCGCGGTGTATACAACCTTTGAGCTGTGTCGCCGGCTTGAGGTGTTGCTTGTTGCAGCTGTCAGTTGCCCTGGCGGTGCTGTCTGCACCACATCTCTCGACCCGCTAGCTAGCTAGGGTATCAAATTAAATCTGGACGGTCTGGGCACCGGAGTAATATCAACCCACCTGTGGTTTAGCAGCAGGTTTAACGCCATGTGACGTTTGACCACTATACCGCAGTGTTAGTGATGGCTCATCAGCAACCTCGGCTTTGGGAGGCGCCCGTTGATGTCAATACAAGTAGGCGTGCGAGCACACCTCCCGTACCTCCTGTCCTGGTAGGCAATATGCCTGGTGTGGCCGCTGTAGCGTACGGCACATCCACTACAATGCAGTACCGCCCTCATGGTTTTGCGGTGAAGTTTACGACGCGGCATGCATTACTAAGCGAGGTGCTTGTGAGGGTCATGTGGTGGCGCCCAGGCACGATCGCTGAGTGCACACACCTGCCACGCACGCATGCATTGTGTATATATGTGCATGTGTATGCACACGCGCGCACATGCGTGTGCTTTGCAGGCGTGCGTCGCCAATAGCCTGTCAGCCAGCGCCGATGGGGGGCGCCTGATGAGCGATTCGGGGCTTCGCGCTTAGTGCTGGTTGGTGCGCTGGTCCCGCCCCCCCCAACACACCCCACACCCCAGTTGCTGGTTTGCGCGAATTGGTCAGGCTGGTTGGCGCGCTCCGCCCAACGTTCAGCTCGGGCTTGTCGCCAAGACCGTGTGCATGTCGATGTCGTTGCATCACAGGCTGTGGTTTGCCTGCGTCTACTGCGCATGGAAATGAGGGGAACCGCATGGTCTGCCGTCCGCCCACGCCCTGTGACCGGGCACGTGTTGCACCCGTGCTGTATGCTTGTCCTTGCCCACATGTGCTTTGTTGCCGACGCGGCTGTCCTGCTTTGGGTGGCACTGTGCCCAATGGTGGAACGGCCTGTTTGGCTCGTTGTCAGCCGCACGTGCCCGCTGCGTTGTGGTGTTGTCACAACAATAAACCCTTGCCCGTGGTTGAGTTTGGACCCGGGCACCCAACGGCTGTATTTGCGTGAATTTCTTGTGGCATATGGATGCTCGGCTGCAGTGCAGGGCCGGGCAACGGGCCTTAGGTGCGGGTTGGGTGGGTGGAGCACTTGGCTTTGCCGATAGCCACCCTCTCGCATGCACGCACCTCGGCAGGTGATGTCCGCTCGGGCATGCAGCTTCCAGGCTGGCGATGCAGGGCATATATGTTTGTGTCAGAGCATAAATACGGCAAGGTTGCTGGACATGGCTTGACTGCCACCCAACTGTGCACGCATGCGCTGCGCACGCACACCGTTTTTGAGTCCCCCTGTTGTCCAACGTACAAAGCTTATTAAGCCGAGTTGTGGGCGTCTGCATCTGTGTATTTCCTGCAGACTTGTGTGTTGCTTGTAGTATGATGGCAAGTGCAGTATGATGATGGCCCTGATTAGTATTTACTATTATTTCCTCCCCTGAATGAAAATGTAGAGCGTGCCACTGCGCAACACATCTTAGTAACACCTCGCCTGCATGGCTGTGGTTCATAGGAGAGCTTGAAGCAAGGTGGTATCACAACAACTGTATTGCCTTGCGCGTGCGCAATTGGGCCTCGGCTCGCTGCAGCCGCGGTGCCGGGTGCTGTTCCCAGCCCTGGTTTTTGTCCTTCCCTAGCCCGCCATTCCGTCATGTGTGCAACACCCTGCAGTTCAAAGGAGGGCTAGGCAATGCACGTGCGATGCATGCATGCAATAGCAGTACATGACAAGAAGCGCCGCTGCTCCTTTGTGCTGTACAGGAGAACTTGCAAAACACTGTATAGTATATTACATACAATACGAGGTGACAATTAGGAGCGGGAGGCGGCGGTAACATTATCATACTATGCGGTGGCATACCCGCTCCTCTGCGCATGATCACACCGGCAACAATGCCGCGTTGCCATCACATAAACAGCAAAAGCGAACGTGAAAGCAAAGTGTAATACACGCGATGACCGCGCTCGAGACTGGTGTTGTGTGCAACCATAGCGGGTGTGCACCCGCAGGTGCGGGCTGCACAGTACTGTCACTGGCAATGACACAGACATTGGTTTGGAGGTGGATGTTGGTAGATGCTCGCAGAGGAGGCAAGGGGGTTCATGCAGCCACCGCCGACAGCATGCATGATGCACGACCGCAAAATGCAGCCCGAGTGCAGTTATCATCGGTTGTCATCAGTCACACCTGATCCACTGCAGCTATGCAACATGCTGGTACGTTACAAAGGAGAATCTCCTGCGTGTGCGTGTTTGTGTGTGTGTGTTATGTAATTATGTTATGTTACATCAGGAGCGTGTTGGCCACACGGCCCATGCTCCCCCCAGATGGGGACCAGGCATGCAAAAGAGGGTCACCAAGCTATGTGTGTGTGTGCGCGCGTGCGTGCGCACAAGCGGCTGCGGACACGGCTGTGAGCACGCGAGGGATGCTCATCGTTTCAGGACCCCGGTTCCCCTCAAGAACTCAGCCGCACAGCTCCTGCCCGCATGCTGCTGGCTGCTGAGACTGCAGCTGCAGGGCTCCCCTAGTTGCTGCGGTGCTTGCACTGAGCCTGCTTGGTGGAGGCTTCTGTGCAACGCGGATGCGGGTGCTGGTGCTGGGACCCTAGCAGCCATAGAGTCTGCATGCCACAGGCCACGCCTGCACGCCACAGGCCATGTCTGGGCCTGCAGCATGTGCAGTGTTGCGATGCCGGGCAGGAGGGGAGGGTGTTGAGGTGGAGGGTAGGCAGCAATCGCTGAGCGAGGACATAAGCACATTCTGCATTGAGTATTTGGGTGGGTTACATCTTACTACGGTACTTGCATGGTCTACGCCCCAAGGGGTGGCACCATCTGTCTGCCTGCTGGCTTTGCCATGCAGGCAAGACGTCTCGCATGGCATCACCGACTGAGGCAATGGCAGAGGCATCAGCATAGCCGCCATAGCAGCAACAAGCAGCGCATGGAGCAACAAGTGGATGCCACCCAGGGGCCAACTGGGGGAGGGCTAACACGGCACGAAGACAGACGGTCGACAGGGCATGGCACGGACGGTATCAACACAACACACGCACAGCAGCTCAACGTGACAGAGTACGAGGAGGATCAGCACAAGCCGTGAGTAAGAAGATCAAAAAGACACGTTCGGAGAGGGTTGGCAGCAAGCGATGTGCGGAGGGGATTAACTGGATTAGGACGGACAGGATCAACGGGACAGCAGTGCCAAAGGGCACTTGACAGGGAGGCATGAGCATTGGAGGGAGGTGGAAACACTGGCCTTGAAAATTTGTGTCGTGGAAGGGTTTGACACGGTGTGGAATGACATGAGGGCGCTTGATGCGTCTGACACTTATTTTCAGCGCTTAATACCCCGACACGTCCAGCACTCGTAGCCGCAGTGTGGGTGTGAGCATACGCTCCTAAAGCTTAGCTTGAGCAATCCCATAAGTCACACGAGTGTGACTTGATTGTTGGTTGGGCCAGAAACGGGTGCACATGGTGCTAAACTCACGTGGATTTCACAAGCGGCAGTGCCTGGAAAGGCCTCCAGGGAAACGTGCTTGGGCATTCCTCCAGAAAACCGCTTTGCTGAGGAGCTCAGGCAGATTGTATGAATGCCCAACTTCCACCTGAGTTCCATTGAAAGGAACAGTTATTCCAGGCGCTTACGGTAATGAAACGGAAACCAGGGTGTCCGAGAGGCAATGCATTGCGGTGGTGTTGCATGCATGGTGACCAAACAGGCCCATTCCAAAATGTTTCGCATTATTGATGCAGCCCAGCCTGCCGTGTAGAGCGGCTCATGATAAGGCAGATGAGGAGTATTATTGTGTTTAAGCTTCATCCCTCGCGGCAAGCTCCGCACGCCGATTGCCGGGTAGGAGTGTATGATGGCACGGCGACAGCTATGAGGGGGTTCCATGCATCGAGAAGGATCTTGGGAGTTGGGATCAAGACCTTGGGGCTTGGGATCAAGACATCAAAACGCATGCGTGTGTAAGCGCAATAATCTGCAACCAGCCTGTGACCACCATGTCACATGGCAGACACCAGGCGTGCGTAGAGGGGCGAGCCCCTTGGGCCCCAGGCCCCACACAGCGAACATGATAACGTAATAGGATGCATGCCCATGAGGCAAGGACAGTACCACTTGCCTGGGAGGGGTTGCGTTGTGCACATGCATCACACCAAACCAGGCGCCACCAAAATGTGTGCCAATCAAAGCCACGGCGCCAAAACGTGCCGAAAACGACGGCCACAGATAAGTACAAACATCACGTTGATTGGAGGTGTTGTGAAAGGCAATCAGACGTTGATTTACGTACGGTAATCACATTGATCCAGATAAGCCTGCACGCGGTGCGTGCTCATGCCAAAAGTGTTCCACGCCTGATATCATGATATGACTCGCGCGGTGTGTTCAGGGGTTGGGTAGGCGGTTTTGTGTTCGGCCGCTTTGCATGCGGGTGGGGAATGCTGACGTAAGGCAATAGGTATGCCAGCATTGACCCACCACACGCTTGCAAGGAGCGCCGGCGAGCTATTGCTGCCGGACTCGGCAACGTTTGCTTCATTGCCTCCGCACTCATGCGCGTTGGGTATGGAAGGCCGGTTTAAGCAATTGCGATGCTGGTGTGAAACTCATCACGCAGGCTATAAATCGTAGTTGAACGCGTAAACGCACCAGTAACGGCATTCACGGTGCGTAGACCGAGTACCACTGACTGGCTGACATGGCGAGCATTGAAATTCAAAGGCCAGGCAAGCTGTGGAGTCCGGGCCAGGGCCAGGCACGCGATTAGGCGGTGGCAGGGCCGACGGCGTCTTTGCCTGTCGGCTTCTCCAAGCTGTCGCTGCTGGCGTCGTCATCCGCCGGCGCCGGCTTGATGATCGCCTCTGGCAGGATTGCGGGGTGCGTGCCTGCCACGATGCGGCGCCAGAACCAGTGCTGCCCAATGCGCACCTGCAAGCAGTTAATCAATCAAGTCAGAGAGAGACAACCATGCAGTCAATGGCTTGTGTAGGGACTGCGGTGCCAATCTCTGGACGTGCAGCAGGGATTGGGGCT